>OX578144.1:34697721-34960221 GCA_951213105.1 Amaurobius ferox | reverse complement strand
TCACGATGAAATATAAAGTAACATTGCCGGTGGGGTGGGTTTACCCCAATTAAGATAACTCTAAAATAATATAAACTCTGTGTTCAAAATATTTAAATACAAATGTACACAAAAATACTCTTAAAAACACTGATAAATGTCATTTAAAATTATTCCTAGTGGACATTGTAAAGTCAACCATTATTCACTATATTTAAATTTGCGAAACATATATGCGTTTTGTAATTTTTGCAGCCAGTCTCAACTTCTCTATCTCCCGTTCATGGGCAGTAATTTCATCTGGATTTTCGTGATTGATTTCGTTCATAATCCCAAACTATAGAATAAAGATGGTTGACTTTTCATTCTGTGCTGAAATATAATATTTTGAATATTTTAAAAGATAAATTTACTTACGCTTACGTGACGATGGTGTAACCTGTTCTGTTTTAACCCCAGTAAGGTTATACCATAGAATTCTGCGCATATACCAGTAGTGGCTGAAGATGAGACGACTTTGATGATTAACACCAACTATTGCAAAATGTAAAATCTATACTACAAGAATTGGCTCTGGTGTTCTTCTAGACCCCACTGTAACAGAGAGAGCTGGTAAAGACTACTGGTGAAAATGTGAATTAAATATGACTAAATTAACAAATTTTGGAAACCCATTCTTATTCACATGTAATCGATTGCATTTTCTCACCATTTTGAGTTTCAACAACATAATTTTATTTAGTTAGCATCCTTAAGGAGTTTGGACCCACCAGCTATGACATATTGCTTTTTAAGTCACCTTCTATATGACGTCATATTTACAACTAATTTAAGTACTACTTTAGTATTCTAATTTAAAATTTATTAAATATTTTCTCACCGGTAGGTACCGTTCTTAATTATGTCTAAAAATGTACACTCACCTAATTATTATGAGTTTGGAATTCTATAGCTTCAAAATCGGCAGTCTTATTTTGGGGGCAGTCATAATTATTAACTATCTTTAAGCTTACCAACGACTAATGGTGTTTTTATTATTTTTTACAACACAATTGTATATCAAAAACATTTTGGCATTCGGGACAAACCCAATTTGGTGTCAAATTTTTAACAGTGGCGCTTTGTTGCATTTTCTTATATAAAATGTTGCTGTAAAATGAGTAAACACGAGCTATATCGTGTATTTTTAAATTTTATTTCGGTAAAAATTGTGTAAACCATGTAAAAATTGTATTTTTATAAAAATGTTCTATTAATTTGTTATAGATTATTTTAAAACATGCGTGTTGTAATAAAGTTTTTGCAAGTATGTCGCAAAAGACAATAAATTTACTTTTACTGTATCACATGGTTATTTCAACCTGATTACCATGATTATTTCACCTTCGATTTGAAATCGGCAGGCCATTGACCCCAAAGGAAGTTAAGGTAAAAATAGTCTGATGTAATAACCGCAGGAGGCGATCAATCAAATAATTTCTAATTGATCGGCAATCTGACATTAGAAGGAGGAAAATGTAGAGTTGACTTCGAGATTAAGGACTTGCAATTCTTCACCAGTAGCTTATTTGACAAAGGTGTGGCTGGCCAGTACGGGTGCACATGGTCAGTGTCCCGGCTGGGACATAAAGACTCAATACTTTACAATAGCACCCAAGCAATCAGTCCTGAAAGCCAGTGCAATTCTGCCAAGTATTTGAAAGTGACTCTTGTACTAACTACGTTAGGTTCAGTGGAATCTGAGATATTGAGCTCCGATTTGAAATTGAGAGGGGGGATGTCCACACAGGAAGATAACTAAGATAAAAATAGCATCAGGAGGCTCAACTGAGATGAAAATAGCAAGAGGTGGTCGGTCAGAGATTATCAAATTGTACGTCAATCTGACATTAGAGGGATGAGAATGCAAAGTCTACTTCTATAAGAGTATGCAATTCCATCCCAGTAGCACAATTGGGAGAGCATCGGCTGTCCAGTACGGGGATCTGCGGCTCGATCTCCGTCTGAAACAGCAACGGTCCTTAAATGCTGCACGAGAAAAAAAGTTTTGTTTTCATCATAGTGGTTTCTTTCATGATACATGATGTATGTAATGATCATTCCTACCATGACATTTTATTAATATTTGTGCGTTCTCTTTTCGAGCATTTTCTATTCATTAATTTTATTTTCATGGTGCTATTTGAATTGCGTCCATTTCCTTCTACTCTTAAAAACGTCACCGCCATAAATATCAATAAATTCAGAAAAATTTATAAAATAAAGATTACATTCTTTACTAAAAACTCTCATTTTAAGAATTTGTTTATTGAATAAAATTTGAATTGAAACAAATTATATAATTATTTAGACAATTTAATGTATCTCATTCGCTAGTGTGTTATTTTAAAAATATTTTAATTAACGATTCATATGTTAGATATGAGTTTAGGAGAGTTTTTAAAAAGTTCGAAAGCTGTTAAATGCACTAATGTAACTTTTCTGAGTTCTTGTACATATAATAGATATATTAACGAATATTAATAAAAACTTTTCTAAAGGAACTTAAATACAAATTTAAAACTCGTTTTTATTTCATCCTATTCATTTCGAATTAAAGCCATCCTTTTCTACAACTTTCATAAAATCCCATGTACCTATTAATATCACAAACATGTCTTCTTAATTTCTTGTTATTCGTTGGTCTTAATGGCTGCATACTAATAAGCTTTCTTAGAAAGAGAAGATGACATCGTGATGTATGAGTTCTAGACCTGGAGTCACTGCTCCTTAAGGTCACCCCTTATGACCCATATTTCTCAAGAGAGCAAAGGGGAAAGGTGGAGTGAAGATAAAAACTAGGTTTGTGAATTAGGGAACAAGGACAAATTATTTCAGGAATCAATTGCTTTTTCTGAAACTCATAAACTTCTATAGGATAAATTATTAATTTATGTAATTGGCATCTGTTTTTCCATGAAGCATGGTCGTTTTGCTTTTAAAATGGTTCATTTTACAAGAAAAATGTTTAAATTTTATTGCACGTTATTTTTTTCATTTATATTGCGTTAATCTGTAAGACCTATCTTGAAAATTGGGAGTAAAATAACAATGGAAATTAATGAATAATTAAGAATTTAGCAATTTGGTCATATATATATAGTGCATATTGTTTTCAGCCCTTGAATCATACTGAGTATTAGAAAATAAAAAAATGTATATTTTTATCAGTTTTAGTTTTCGCTACTATTTTGAAAGTTTTTGTAAAATTTTAAATTATAATTTGGTCATCCAGCCCCCAGGAAATTATCCCCAAGCATATTGCATCTGTTACTCGAATGGTTGCTGCTTGTATCGCCACAAGAGGTGGTTATTCTGTCCAGAGATCACCATGTTTATATCATTATTGTATTATATTATCCTTTTGGAAATAATAATACTAATTTATATATGACATATCTGTCTGTGTGTCCTTTACCATCACGCTGGATTCAATCTCTACTCACTTCTCATGGTGTTGTCTTTTCTGCGGTTATAGTGCATAAAAATACCTTTTCGCTTTGAACAATTCACATACATTTCATATAAAGTGATATGTTCAAGTATTGGATTGGTGTCTCGTTTTTCCCACATACTTCCGAAATCTTTGATCATTTTTAACACTTTACAACAAAGTTGAAAAGTGTTTATGACTTTGTTCATTCCGTCTGTCTGTCTGTCTGTCCGTTAGCACGATAACTGCCGTAAAAATGACTTAATCAAAATGAAATTTTAGTATGTTGTTCAGACGGTCTGTAGGACCTATGGGAATAGAAATGAATAATATCACCCAATTAGTTTTGGACTGAACCCGGGTTGAAAAAATGAAATACATTGAGCCCTATGGGACCTAATTTTTCAAACATTTTTTAAGCGGATTTAAAATTCACAAATTGCTTCGAAAATTTTAGGAAATAGTCAAATTGTTCCATAAAATATATAAAAAAAATCCAGCGAAATATATTCAGTAGTTTTTTAAATAAAAATTAAAATAATAATTACACATCTTATATGAAACGATCACGTGACCATGATATGAAACGATCACATGACCCACTTCAAAATGATATATGACATCCATCTTGTTTCAAAATCGTGATTTTTTAAAGTTCTTTTTAATTCATATTGAGTGTTGTATCCGTCCTAAAACTACTTTATTTTTGCTTAAATTCTGTGCATCTACGTAATAAAACAACACAATGACAATATATTTGAGTTTAAATTCTCATTCAAATTTGATTATTTCTACAACTAAGCCTATTTTTCACCTATGTAAAATGTAAACAGCAAAATATGTAGAATGAGTTGTATTATAATTACTGTATTTCTTTAACACAAAGTAATTCAGTCCATGGAGTCAGCATGGCTGATATGAATGAAATATTAATTGATTTTATAAACAGAAGGACGATTTTTTTCGATGAAGTTTTAAGCATAGAGTTTATGAATTGTAGCTCCATGGTCTTAATTTTTAAATAAAATAAATTATTATAGTATTGTGATGAATGAAATGAATGAAATCCTGTTTTTATAGAGAGATCCAGGCGTATTATTTTTTCTATGACGTCATTTGAATTTATTTCAGTTGTTTTCGATGAAGTTTTCAAATATAATAAATTATTGTCGTAATATGATAGTTTTAAAAATATTACCGTGGAATGTATTGCATTTTAGAGATATTTAAACCAGGCAATTTATATTTCAATGCCGTCATTTGAATGAAGTTCATTTTTTTCAATAAAGGTTTAAGTTTTCAAATATAATGAATCAATGTAGTATTGTGATAAGTTTTAAAATATTACCGGGGAATGTATTGCATTTTCGACTTTATTAAATAAAATTGCATTGAAGTTGGAAAGTGTTTCATAATCAATGCTTTAAGCATGATTGATCTTTCTTGTTTAACACATACCGTTTCACAGATACTTCAAACAAAACAAATAATTCATGTTTTCACTTTCCTTATATACAATAACGTATAAGGAAAGTATTGTGAATTCGAAACCGTCGAAAATTCGAATTTGAGTTTTCGACGGGAGAGCACGTTTCAAGCACCCTGATAGCGTCATTTTTAAAGTCATTTTTAAAGTGATGACTGTGTGTGTGTGTGTGTGTGTGAGTGTGTGTGTGTCAGTGAGACTGTGGAGACGATAACTGACGAACGAATGGACCAATGCGAACGAAATTTGGTACAAAAATTATAATCCGTAAACACTGAAAGCCTAGTGTTTTTATAAGCAATCGACTGTTCAGAACCCCCTAAATTTTCGAGTGAAATTTTGAAAAAATCGTCAAAAAATTAAAACCTTTAATAAAGTTACGCAAATAGACATTTCCTATGTAAATTTTCACTAGAAAACGATTGACATAAATTTTAGAACTCTAACATGAACCACTCCCAATATATTGCACATTAAAAAAAAATTTAAGAAAATCATATAAAATAAAAAATAAAAATATTTCCTATTGAGAAACATGTTCACTTATCATATGTAATATCATGCGATAAATTGGGTGACATCATTCTCGTGAATCTAGCTCGTTCCATTCATGAAAAAAGCTTCTTTGAGTAATACTTTTTTATTTGAACGCCAATAGTCATTTATCTGCTGTAAGAATAACTTATTTTTCCGTCCATAACGCTTGGCGAGATTTTGGCGGCGAATTTGGTGGAATGTCGCCAACTTGGCGACTTGTTAAATGTTGCTAAATTAACGAAAAACTCGCCAAATGGATAAAAATGACGCTTAATCAATGAAAATGACGACTCATTAACGAAAATTCAATATCTTGGAAAGAATATAAGTATCTACTATAAGAATAACAATTTTTTAACTCTAACAGTAGTAAATTCATTGCATTACATAAGGTATGTTCTACACCCTTTATAAAAAATTCGTCCTTTCTTACAAACTTCCAAAAATTCCAAGCACTTCATAATATGATAAATGTCCCAACCGAATGCCTTGCTAAACCCTAGACTTAATAGCTGCATAATAATAAGGTTCCTTAGAAAGACAGGATGACATTCTGATGTATGTGTTCTAGATCTGGAGTTACTGTTCGATAAGGTCACCTCCGATGGCATATATTTTATAATAGCAAAAGGGAAAGGTGAAGAAAATAATAGAAATGTTTACAAAATAAGGGAAATAAAACAAAATTACGGAATCCGAACTTTACTTTGATTTAAATAAAAAAAAATATATAACTGACATATTTTAATTATTTGTTAAATTTGCAAGAAAAATAGTATTTTAAATTGTACACTTAAATTTTGCATTAAAATGCATTAATTTGTTGAAAATACATTCGATTTCTGTTCCATGGAGGAAAATGCGTATAAATAGAAATTAGTTTTAAAGATGAAATTATAAAATAATATGAATCTTTATATCCCACTGGGTCCAAACCGGAAATCTTCGGCAGATCAGAAAACGATATATCAAGCTTATATAGTGCATGGTGCAATTCATATATCTGGGATATTATATTGACCATATTCACCAGTTGGGGACTTTTTATTACCCGACATTAGGAATATTTTATAATATATAATTAAGATGGTGATATTTTTATACTATGAGTAAATGTTATTTTCAAAAGTTTAAATAGTCTTTACCGTTTCAATTCTTTGAAAAACGTTTATGATAAAAATTGTACAATCTGTAAGAAAATCCATATTGTTAAGCTGTTGGCGTGATTGGTTAAATTGAATTTAATTTCACTTTCAGGATTTGGTTTCAAGAAGATAATTTTGTACAGTTTTTGCAAATAACAAGATGTGTTGTATTTGTAAAGAACGTGACTTTATGCACAACCAGTAATAAACTGGACCACAGCGTAAAATTATCTTAAACAAAAATACCGCATCAAAATTGTTTCAAAAACGAAAAAAATCAGCAAATCTTCTATGATTAATCATTGGATAACAAGTTATTGGTTTAATTTTTGATCTGCCTTCATTATTCTAAAGCTCTATTCAGTTTCCGATTTGGATTTCTTTGAAACTTTTCATATTCATAATAATGCTACTAATCCGGATAATTATTTGTCAATGACAGACAGTCCCATTTTCTGAAGTTTAGCATGACCATAGATAATTTGTGTTCTCCTCTTTCGCTCCATTTCTGCACGTTGATTTCATATAATCTGCATTTTCTTTATTTTTTTATATTTATCTCATGTTCTTATTTCCTTGATATTTTCCTCTTCTTTACTCACCTTTCTTCACATTGCTGAGTCCACTTGGATAATAAGAGATTGCAATTTCGTCTCAATAGCTCAACTGAAGAGCGCCGACTGGTCATTTCGGAGATACAGGGTTCGATTCCCAGTTGAGGCAGCAAGGGTCTTTACAACGTTTGGTGGCATTAATATATTGGATTCTATCATTGAGCTGTTTTCTGTTTGACCGCATTTTTCTGCGTTCATTCTATACTTCATTGTATGTGTTATTCTGTTTGCTATTAAATTCAAAGCAATGGAGATTAAGAAAATTTAAAACAAACGAATTAAGATTGTAACCAAAGTCAAAGCCGCATCACTCACCGTGAATCTACGCAAATTTCAGTATTTTCATATATTTCACTGCAAATTACTGTGTTTTTCATATCAATACAATGGAAGAGAAATGAACTGACATGGTATATAAAATATCAAATGCAAAGAAAACGAATTTTGTGATAAAGCATATATGAAACTTTCTATCTTCCGTATCGGAACGTGTGTCATATCATCTACCATTTTTTGCACTTTCTCAAGAATATTTATATTTTAAACATGTCTGACATTTTACGACTGACATATCCTAGAATACAATATTTTCATTTTTGAAAAGAGTGACATGCATTTCTACAAGTATATTGAAAGAGATGTTTTGTCTTTCGATTATATTACGATATAGATGTTAATACTTTTGAATTCCAAGTTATTTTGGGCTGGCATTTTCGTTATGTTAAAATGTGTTCAATGTTTAATTTATTATGTATTAATACTTTATGAATATAATGTTGTTTTCTTGTACAAATATATTCATACATTTCATTGATAGTGAGTCACGTAAAAAGTTCAGTAGTTGAAATATTGTACTTTATATATACCAATAACAATGTTGTGTTGTGTTGTTGTTACTGTTACTAATCTTAACTGGTCTAGCCAATAGGCTAAACCAGGTCCATGAGTCCAAAACCACTCAAAAATTCCAAGACAAGGAGGGGACTCAGTGTCAAATCCTTCTTGACAAGCCCCATGCAGGACAGAAGATGATCAAGGGTGGAATGATTCATGTTACATTTCCCACAAATGGGGAAGATCTTACTGCCCTGATCAAATTTAAGACATTTGAAGTGACCACTTAAGAGTCTGTATAAAGCAGTCTGCTGGCATGATTGCCCGCAAAAGCAATAGCTCCAACCAGCCGCTTGATATAATACCAGTCATGTGCTGGAGGAGAACGCCAAGAAATGGCGGTTGAAGATTTAACTCTTGGGCAGATCTCCAAAAAAGTCAAGATGTTAGAGGTCGTATTCATTGAAGTTCCCTCCTTAGCCAGGGTATCAGCCATCTCATTGCCGCTAAGTCCGATATTCGATTGGATCAACTGCAAATGAATCTTATGTCATTATGAGAGTTCTGGTAGTGAAGTAAGAATATAGATTGAGGTTCTATCGCCAGCACGAGACCAGTTGTGAAGGTGTTGGATAGAGCTGCGGATGTCGGTCAAAACCCAGATATCTTTATAGGTGGAGCAGGAAGCTGCAGCCTTTAGATCCTCTTCAATTGCTATTAGCTTTGATCTAAAGACAGAAAAATGGTCTGTATTTCGAATTTTGATAGTGAAGCTACTCGAAGGTGTTATCACCAAGACACCACTACCACAATTGTTATACTTATTTTTACTGCCATATGTAAAAATTCGAAGGGCATTGGAGGGCATACTGTTAAGTGTTTCCAAAACAATATGTACGAATAACATTGTAAAGAACCTTGCTGCCCCAACCTAGAATCGAATCATGAATCTCCGAACTGGTCAGCCGATGCTTTAGCGTTGAGCTACTGGGAAGAAATTGCAAGCTCTTATCGTCGAAGTGGACTTTATATTCTCCACCCTCTAATATCAGTTTGACGGGCAATTAACAATCTGACTGACAACCTCCGGCTATGTTTACCTCAAGTTAGTCTCCTGCGACTAATATTTTAGACAGGTTAGTAGCCTGCGTGGTCGTTATTCTCTCAATTTGAAATCCGCGCTCAATTTCCCAGAGTCCGCTATATCCGTACTAGTCGTACTAGGATTACTTCCATACCTCCTGCGTCTTTGCACTCACCTACAGGGTTGGTTTATTCAGACGCCACTGTGAAGAATCTTGCTGCCTTGCAGTGATATCTTTAATTGTGTATTACAGATTGAATTTACTTTGAAAGCTTTTCTGCTTATATATGGAGAAATATACAACATATTTTGGTTTTATAGTGATTTTAGCGGTCGCAAAGGAAAATCGAGCCTACAAAATAACTAAAAAACTAATTAAAAATTAAAAAAATGCCGAGGTTCACCTGTCTGGAACCTGAAGTACCTATGTACCAAATTTCATGGTCATACGACACTTAAATTCTCCGCCACAGACTTCCCAGACATATTTCTTTATTAAACAAGATTATTTAAGGGAAGTCAAATAAAACTGTTAAACAACAGATATGAGATATAGATTCTGTCGTAAAGTATTAAAGTATGTATGTTAATATACACTGCTATATCATTACAATATCACTGCTATATCACTGATATATTATTTTTACCACCGCTATATAATTGCATATAGAAATGGAATCAGATGAGATAACTGAGTATTCAATAATTAAGTGGGCCTCAGAAGCATTTTCACCTCAAACTTAAACCTCGGCCATACAGGTTGGGAACCACTACCCTAAAACACTCTAAACTCACCTATTCTACCCAATGAGAGGGAAGTAATATTAGTGGAACTTTTTCAGCATATTTTTGGTTTTGATATACTGTTCGCAACAACTTACACAAGTTGATTTTAATATGGATTATAATAAAAATTTAGAAAATGTAAAAGTGTGGGTTAATTATTAAAAGTAGGGTTAACAAATTAAAACATACTGTGGCAAGTATTTGCTTTCTAACGTAAAATTTATTTTTATCTTTCTTTAGGTCTACATTAAAAAATTCTGTCTTGAATTTATATTAACAAGAAATTAATTTATTCTCGAATTTTTCCATTAACAATGGAATCTTTCAGCGTTGCAATGGACTCACATTCAACAACCACATTAAATAATAATATTTATTTCTTAAAATAAATCCCACTTTCTTTTGCAAAAGAAAAGTTTCTGCGCAATCCTCTGAATTACTCAGAAAATTAATTTGACGTAAACTCAGACCTTGTGTCAGAAATCGGATATTTTCAAGTGATTGAACTTAACTTTGCTCAGAGAAACTTTCATTACACTCAAATTGATCGACAACTTTTCGTTTGATTACGTAATTAACTTAATACTGTTAATTACATGTTGTTTCCTTTTGAAAGCTCTTCAATGATGTTATTTTACTTCAAGGGGATAGTTTCTCTGTTAAAGTAACCACTAAAAGAACATTGCCTGAAGGAAAAAGTTATATATAAAAGCACATGTAAATGGATTAAGTGCAATTGTGCAGTAAATTTTCTAAACGTTAGCATGCTGTATAGGAGCTGTAAAAACATAGTGACTGAGCATGCATATGTACACATTATATATTTGAAATTTTTTTCTTAGCTTATAAGTTTTTAAATATTAATTTGTATAAATTAAAATAATGAATTTGTGTGTATAGTTTGGTATTGATCGTAGTATGCGTTTAATATGAAAGAAGTGTTTAAACAAGGCAAATAATTGAGCGAAGTATAAATACTCACAACCGTCAAAATAAGATGAAGTGATAAAATCCACTTACTTTTTACTTTCCTTACATACATAGTATAATGCATAAGGAAAGTATTGTGACGTTGTCGAAAACTCGAATTCGAGTTTCCAACGGACGTTTCAAGCATTCCTGAACACGAATCAAACGTTTTCGAGGTTATGTTTGCGTGTGTGTGTCACTGAGACTGTGGGGATATCTCACAATTGAATGGAGCAATTTAAACGAAGTTTTTTACACAAATTGCAATCCGTGAATACTGAAAAACTATTGTTTTTAAAAGTATTCGAATGTTCAGAATTCCCCTAAATTTCCATGTCAAATTTTGAAAAACACATCGAAACATCAAAACTTTAAACACACAAATAGTCATTTCTTATGTAATGTTTCCTTAGAAAGCGATTGGACATAAATTTTAAAACACTAGCATGACTCGTTTTCGAGATATTGTACATTTTACAAATAAATTCAACAAAAACTCACATAAAATGAAAATCATATTAACTATTGTGAAATATGTTCAATTTTCATATGTAATATCATGCGATAAATTTGGTGACATCATTCTCGTGACTCACTCTTTCCATTCATGAGAAAATATACTTTAAGTAATACTTTTGTATTTGAACGCCAGTAGTCATTTATCTTCTATAAGACTAACTTATTTCTCCATCCATAACATTTGGAGAGATTTTGGCGACGAAACTAGCGACAAATCAAAATGGTAACTTTTTGAAATGTTGCCAAATTAACGGAAAGTTGCCAAATTGATAAAAATGACGCTAAAACTTTAAAAATAACGACTAATTGACGAAAATTCAATACCTTGGAAAAAATATAATTATCTATATATATAAAATTGAAAATGTGTCTGTCTGTCTGTCTGTTTATCTCGTCATCACGGGAGAACGGCTGAACCGAATTTGATGAAATTTTGTGGGTAGCCTGGAAATTGTCCCACTTAAAATTTAGTCCATGTTTGGATTTTCTAGGATTAGTGGTTCTCGAGATATTAGTAAAAAACCAAACTTTCGTTTGTCTCATCATCACGGTAGAACGGCTAACCCGAATATGATGAAACTTTATAGATAGCCTTGAAATAGCCCCCATAAATTTAGCCCAAGTTTCGAGTATCTAAGACCAGGAGTTGTCAAGATATTAATGAAAAACGAAACTATTTCCTAGGAGTTCTACTCTCTAACTCCGTGGTTTATCCAAGCGGAAACCTTGAAAATCGTTTGAAAGTGAACTAAAATTTAATCTCTGAGTTTGATGGGGGATTTTTTGCGCTAATTTTTGCGCTTTCTGAAAACATGAATTGTTTGAAACATGATTTAAATGGGAAATCTGCATGATTTTTATCTGCATGATTTATTTTAAACAAGCTTTTACTGAACAATGAAAAGTATAAAGAAATCAAAATGGTTATTTAATTTCGCAGTTTATGAGGAAGATTCTATCTTATATCATGCTACTCAGAAACGCAATTAAATTAAATCTGTCTGTTAATTTTAATTATTATGTTTCCGATTTGAATAATAAATAAATTGATATAAAAATATATTTTAGAAAAGAACGATTTGATTTTTCTTATAACATTTTTGACTGGATAATATCAATTACGGTCTTCAGGTTTAAATATTATTATTATTGATAATTTTTATTATTGATATTTTCGGGGATTATTGATATTTTCAAGTTATTATGCAATTATTTATGTATGACAAAAATTGATTAAACTCATATATTGTACGTTGTACGAGTAATTTTCTACAAATACACGGATATACCCGTGTATTTGTATATTTTAATCTTCGAGAATATAAGTAGTACAGGTATATTGGCTTATGTTTTGATATAGTATATTGGCATATATTGGAATCAATTACGACCTTCTGGTATAAAGAGTACGGGGATTATTGATATTTTCAATTTATTACGTCATCTCTTTTATTTTGGCAAATATTTTTAAGACTTACATTGTAATACGGGTACACTTCTACTAACACACTGGCATATTTTCTAATTTGCAACGATATAAGTAGTACGGGGTTGCATATATTGATTCAATTCCCCCTTTTATTATTATTTTTTTATTTTTGTAAATTTGCTTACAGAAGGGGCCAGGATGTTTTATTCTTCAGATCTGCCCGTGAAGATAGTTTTCCATATGGAGAACATATATTATTAAACTTCTCTTTAGGAGCAATAAATTTTATATTTTAACAGAATTTGCACATGATTGCGAATTATAAGCTTCTTTATATTATATACTCCGTACGAAGAATGGGTATGCTGCTAGTTTACAATAAGAATAACCTAATTTTCCGTCCGTAATGTTTGGCAAAATTTTTGTGACGAATTTGCCGGAATATCTCCAACTTACTGACGTTATATGTTGCCAAATGTTATACTGATGTTATATGTTGCCAAATTACCGAAAATATCACCCAATTGATAAAAATTCGCCTAATTGATGGAATCGACGCGAAATCAATGAAATGATTAATAATTTATGAATGTTCAATATCTCAAAAAATCAATATTAGTAGACTATAAGAAATACCCATTTCTCCGTCCATATTACTTGGCGAGAAATTTAGCGGGACGTAGCCAAATTGGCAAGTATTTTAAATGTTGCCAAAGTGACAAAAATATCGCCAATTTGACAAAAATGAAGCTAAATGGGAGGTAATGATTCGCAAATTCTGTTTTCTGTCATATAACGGGCATACCTTCTTGTATATAAGAAATGCTTTTCTGTTCGTTTATCTGTAATACTTGGTGATGCATTTGGAGAACTTGGCGAATAATCTAGCGACATATTGCCAATTTGGTAATATTTTGCCTCAGATTGTAGAAAATATCTTAAAAATTGCAAAATTGACCCCTAATTGATAAATTAATTATTAAAATATTTTTAGATATGGACTATATTGCTTATTAAGGATGCTATCAATATTGATTGTTTATTTAGAGTTGCGCGAAATGTAAGTTATTTGGGTACTTTAATTTTACATGTTGTCATCCTGAAAATCGCAAAGTGTACAATTCCACATTAAAGACACAGTAACGTGGATCTTATACATTATTTTTGACTGTAAATGGAGTAAATTCATTACATTATATAAGGAAAGTCATGTGCTGCCAGTATCAGATTTTTTACTTTTATTACACACATAGTACAACGTATAAGGAAAATCTTTTGAGGAGGTCGAAGATTGGAGCTCGAATTTTCGGCTGAAGAGCACGTCTTAAACCTTCATGAATTCGAATCGACGTTGAGGTGCTGTCTGTATATACATGTCTGCACGTATGTTGTGTATGTGTGTATGTTAGTGTGATGGGGGTACGTGGACCTGTGGACACGATACCTCACGATTTAATGACACGTTTATAAATTGTTTAATTATTACCAGCAGTGAATATTGAACATCTATTTATTTTAAACGCGATCGAATCTTCGGAAAACCTACCTAAATTCCCGAATGTTCTTTTTTTAATAATAAAATGATCAGAACATTCGATAATATTAGATAACTAATCATTTTATACTTAATTTTTCATTCGAAAACAAGTGCTATAAATTTTAAAAACCAGCTTGAACCGTGCTCGAGATATTGCTCTTTTTAAAATAAATGTACCTAAATGTCACGTAAAAATAAAAAGCAGGAATTATCGTCCAATATATTCAACTACCATGGTGAATGAACCACGTGTGTTTAAAATGACCAGCCGACGCTCTGACAGTTCAACTGTTGGGACGATTGCTACATCTTTTGGTCGTGCTGTTGGTATATTTTGGGCGTGGTAGCCCGGTGGTTTGCGCGCTGTATTTGCACGCTGCCACAACTGCCGCCGTGTTCATGCGGAGTACGATTACGTTAAACATGTGGGACCGTAAGTCCTTCCGAGAGGTTGGTTGTAGGGGAAGGAGTGTACGGTCCCTGTGGATGCCTCCCCCACCGGGTTCCGGTCTAAATTGGGTGGCACTTCCCGGCCGTCCAAACGATTACCTTACACCTTTCTAGTAGGTCGGACGGTCTGGGTCTCAACAACAACATATTTTGGTCGAAGTAGATGCTATAGGTTGAAGACGAAAATGATAATCTCATGCTGGATATTAAAAAGACGTATGACTTCATGTTTCTTTCAAGGAATAATTGAGTATCATTTCGTGCAGCTGAAACATATTCTGTCTACGTATTGATTATTGCTAAATAGTTCTAATTTAGTTTTAATAGCGGGATAAGATATTTTAGAAATACAGAGGAAATTATAAACAAAACTAAGTAACTTCTTCAAATACACTAAAATTAAAAACAAGTGTACACAGAAATTAGGTCATCAGTAACTTAATAAGAACGTGTAAGTTATTATTTTCTCTATATATATTGTATAATGTGTAGAGAAACTATTGTTACTGGGTTGAAAATTCAAATTCGAGTTTTTAAGAGCTCGTTTCAAGCATTCCCGAACTCGGATCGATCATTTATTAGGTGGTATGTGTGTGTGCGTCTGTGAAACTGTGGAGACGGTATCTTACAAACGAATGGAATCGTTATGAAAAAAAAATCGGTACACAAATTGCAATCAGTGAATATATTAACCATCGCCATCAAATTTTCGGAAGACAACCAAATTTTCCGATGAAATTTTGAAAAAAATTATAAAAATATGAGAAATGTCCATATTGTTAGGTAAATAATCATTAGTTAGGTAAATAATCATGCAATTTTTCGTTAAAAAACGATTGACGTAAATTTTAGAACGATAGCATGAACCGTTCTCAAGATATTAAAATTATTTTTAATAAATTTATCTAAAAATTAAAAAAAAAGTAGTGACTATTATGATATATGTTCACTTTTCATATGTAATATTACACGATACATATTTTAAGATCATTCTTGTGGATCTAGTTTATTCCATTCGCGAAAGAAGATACATTGTGTAATACTTAACTGTAACATTCATTTATTTATGTATAAGGAATACTCTTTGCTCTATTTTGTCTGTAACGCTTGGCGATAAATTTGACGAAATTGGTTACTCATTTCGCGAAATATCGTCAACTTGCTAAGTTAACGGAAATGACGCAAACTAGTTGTTAAAATATTTTGATCTATGGACTGTATTGCAGATTCTTTAAATATTATTAATTGTCAAAATATAGTTACGTGAAATGTAAGTTAATCGAGTACTTAAAAATACTTTTACATGTTGTTTACCTAAAAAGCGCCAAATTTACAATTCAGTATTAAAATAATTGTGCTGTAGATCTTATACATTATTTTTCACTGCGAAAGAAGTAAATTCATTACATTATATAGATAATTTCATGTACTGCACACATCAGTCTTTTCTTCCATGAACACATTCATATATTTATATCTTTATAAATTAATACATTTTTACATATATAATAATCGATTTGTTACTTAAGAGCATGTTACACTGTTCCTCTAAATAAACATGAATTTTATAAGATCTATTCGATTTTTATTTGTCAGGAATAACATTTCGCATGTGTTTGCACCCAACTTCCTTCCAAGAATCTCTAATTACACGTTAATTGATTGACAAAATATCCCTTTATTACAAGGTTCTTAATTAGCTTAGAAGATTTAATTATTCGCCGTTCCTTAGAAAATTTGGATACGATACGATTTACTTTCATTAAATTTCCACTTTAATGGACATAAAAAGAGCGTTATACTTTAATGTTCGAACAAAGCTGTATATGTACTAAAACACATCTGCAAATAAAAACCTATAAATATAAAATAAAATATTCACCACAAATATTTATAAATAAAAAGATAAATAAGAATATGCTTATACATTGCCAAAATATGCGACAAACAGTCAGATTGGTAAAGAAGTCTGGTTGTTCTGTAGAAAGCAGAAATTGTAAAATATCTATCATTATACTTCGCTTAGATTGCTGCCATGGAAAATATAAGTAGTTATAATTTAACAAACTAAAGCGTTTCTGTAATTACTTTGTTTAAAATATGGGGATATTAGTAGCGTAATAGCTGTCATCGGGCGGGCAATTTTAAACAATTTTATGCTACCTATATTCTGATGATGTTTGGGACACAAGTAGAACTAAGAACCGTAGAATATGAATGTATGAAAAAGTTGATTGGGTCATGTTTCAGATATTGCATAGTAAGTTACCTATAGATACTAAGCATTAAGAGACCCAAGATTGCGGACGATCGGCCACAAATAGCAAATAATGTGATATATATATATATATATATATATATATATATATATATATATATATATATATATATATATATATATATATACAGGGTGGTCATAAAAAACTTCCCCGATATATGAACCCCTAGCGCCCTATCCGCTCAACCAATCGAAAGGAAATTTCAGATATTATTATTTGAAGATTGTGATGATTTTAAACAATACAGCTCTGACGGTTACGATTACGGTGAAAACATTTCGAAATTTTCGAATAGTAACACCCACTTTTTTCCTACGCAAATTGATCAGCGCATTGAAAAACTATAAATGGCGTTGGAGCGATACACGTATGATGAAAATTGGCGGCGTAAAACATTTGCAAAGAAGAGCATTGTAAAGGAACAATGACAACACAAGAGAGGAGATGGGAAAAACATTTATTGGAATTACAAGTTTTCAACGTGCCCACCTCCGCAGACGATAACGCATTGCATGCGGGAGATTGTTGACAACAATGACGAACGTAACATCGCAGGAGGAATCTGTATAACCTAACGTCTTATGGCATCTTTCAATTCTGACAAAACCTCGTGGATGTGATGTCTACACCTTAGATTTCAGATAACAGCAGAACCAGAAATCCATCGGAGTGAGGTCGGGGGATCGCGGTGGCCACGAAACTGCAAAGTTAAGGGAGATGACTCTATCACACAAGTTGTATTGCAGCACTTGTGTGATAAGGCTTTCACACCTCTGTGTTAAAATTGTATATTAAAGTATTGTTTTATTTCTGTGTGATTGAAAGTGTCAATTTCGAAATGTAAATGTCTTTTCTACATGTTTTCAATTACATTGACTTTTAAGGGAAGTGAACTCTAAAATCGCAAAAGTGTTTATGTTCCAGAAAAATAGTAATAGTTTTGTATTTTCGCTTCTCAGTCGCTGGTTGGGAACTTGCAGGTTTTGCGCACGCGCGCGTTTGAAAAAGGATTTTGGAAGCAGTGTGGAAGGAGTCGTGGAGAAATGTAGACGTGTGTGTTTGATTCGCGTATGATCGCGAATTTTAAGAAAAGGTGGATTAATTTTGAAAGTGGAAGGATGTGATTAAAATATGTAACATAGTTCGACAAGTTGTGCGTAGAGTCGTTTGGCTCGGTTCAGAGATGAGTCACTCGTGTTTTTAAATGAATCAGCCTGGTAGTAATGGAATAATGAGTCTTGTGAAAAGAGAAAATGGTTCTTTCACTGGTCGGCTTGAATCGCTAATAGGGCTAGAGGGAAAGCTCATTTTACAGCGATTTGTATTTGCCTGACTCCTCCTTGTGTCCTAAGGTACGAATCAACCAATCTCCGTAACCAACCAAGATGTCGAATTCCGCCAGCATGATGTTGTGTAGTCAAGTTTCCCGACCATTATGGATTTTGTTCTGCGCAAGAATCTCGATGAGTTTATGCCGAGAGTCCATCCTGATATCCTTTCCCATGGTACAGAATTGTAAATGTTATATTTAAAAGAGACGAGGTAAAGTTTTATATATATTTAGTCTTCCACCTAACGAATAGAGTGTTAATTGTCAAATCCTCGTGAGCATCGAGTCATTGATGATGTTATATGAAAATGTCGTATATGTTCAAAGTATACAAATGTGATATATAAATGTCAAGTATAATATGAGGAATATTGTGTTTATTTTATGTATCAGAAAATATGTGTATTCTCTTGGTTCCTCTTCCTCCAGGGGTGTTCTTAATGGTCACCCTACCGAGTGTAACTCTGAGTTATTGCGAGAAATGCTTGTACTCCACTGTTTTCGATCAACTGCCTTGTTATTTCATGTTTAATAAATGTGTTTGATTTCAAAACTTTGTCTTCTCTGTCGAGTATACCAAAACGTTCGCGACAGAATTGGTGCCGTTACTTTTCTCGGTGAGTGGGGAAGAGCTGAGAGAATTAAAATTTTTAAAAATTTTCTTAAGAATTGAAATTTTGAAGGTTAAAAATTACCGTTGTGCTAAAATGAGTGTTTTCTTAAGTAAACAGAGTTCCATGTTCTGTTTTCGGTATTCTCAAAAACGAGTGTTCTTGGAATTTGATATGTGCCATTTGATAAAAAAAATTGATTTGTTTGCATATTTATGTCATTTGATTTGATAAAAACTGGTTTTATTGTAAATACTGTTTAAGAACATTGCAATTGCATATTGTGTTAAACTATACGAGTATATTTGATTGTTATGCAAAATGGCTCCAATTACTAGAAACAAAAAAGTAAATGTCGGTAAGATGAGTAAAAATTCAAGTAAAAAATTAAATTCCTCCTTGAATTTGTCGCTTGATATTGCTACTGAGTCGGATACTGTTAATTCTAGAGGTAAAGTTAAAAGTGTTAGCCACAAAGCTAAATCTAATGAGGAAAATATACCAGATAAATCGCCGGTATGTCTGAATTCTTCTTCTGGCACTTTGCCAAATCAAAACAGTGCTTCATCGGTAAATGATAACATGTTAAAATCATTCCATATTTTCACACCTAAGTTCGCACATCATATTCCAAAATTCTCGGGAAATTCAGAGCTTTCGTTGTCACAGTTTTTGGAAAAGTTAAATTTAGTAGCCACTCATGCAAACTGGAGTGAGTGTGACAAATTGGTTTGTTTGAGATTGAATTTAGAGGGGGAAGCAAATAGATTGATTGAAGAGAATCCAAAGCACAGAAATTGTAAAAATTTGCAGGAAATTATTCACATTTTGAAAGATCATTTTGAAGTGACCGAAAATGTTACTAAAAACATAATTTCACTCGTGAACTTTACACAGAGACCAAATGAGTCGGTTAAACAGTTTTCGATGAGAATCGAAGCTGCTTCATTTAAGGTTGTTCCGGAAGATGTAGATTCCGAAAGTGAGAATAAAATCAGGCAAACACTTTTAAAAACTTCATTTATTAATGGTTTATATCCGGAACTAAAAAGATTGG
The DNA here is from genome assembly GCA_951213105.1 of Amaurobius ferox. Lineage (NCBI taxonomy): Eukaryota > Metazoa > Arthropoda > Arachnida > Araneae > Amaurobiidae > Amaurobius > Amaurobius ferox. The sequence goes on along the minus strand of OX578144.1, from coordinate 34,940,103 downwards.
TGTTGTCACAAAACCCTAGAGATTTTTATTCGGCTAGAAAACTTGCAGTTCTTGAGGAATCTATTTTAAATGAAAATAATGCTATGTACTTGACTAATCCGGTACTTACAAAAAAAGGTGTTCTCACACCAGAAAAATATGTTCTCACACCAGATCAAAGTGAAAGTATGTCAGATTTAAAAAGAAAAGTGTTAGAACAGGAAAGGGACATTGAATTTCTTAGGGGTAAAATAGAAAAATTTAAGTTTAATTCAGATAAAGTTAACGAAAAGCGTTCACCGCGTCCAAAGTGTGACAAATGTGGTAAATTAGGTCACGTTCAAGAACAGTGTTGGAAAAAGGTTTTTCAAAAAAGAGATGTGTACGGTATAAAATGTAGGAAAATTTATACCAGTCCTGGAACTAGGTATCACCAGGGTGAAAGACACAGAGGGCAAATGTCTGCAAATGAGTGGAAGTATAGAAAGCAAGGAACGCAAAATTATAAAAATAAGGAGTCATATAAATCTTTGCAAAATTCCAAAAATCATTCTTCTGGGAATCAGAGTAGATATCCCATGCACAATTATAATAATAGAAAAACTTTTGATAGGCAAACATCACATTTTGAGGAAAATAATATTTGTCATAATATTACAAATTCTTTGTCATCTTCTTCTATTATAAAAGGAAAATTAGTGAGCAGTGAAGTGTCAATATTGATTGATACGGGTAGTTCAATTAATTTAGTGTATGAGGAAGCTTTAAATACTGTACCCATTGCACATATGTTGCTAACATACAAACCAACAATTTTGCGTAGCTTTAGTTCACAAGATACTAAAGTTGAATGTTTAGCCACTATTTCACTAAATTTGGGAAAAGAAAGATTCCCTACCGAATTTTTTGTGTTAAAATCACCAGCTCCTATTTCATATAATGTAATCCTTGGTAACAAGTTTTTACATAAACATAATGCTATTATAGATTATAATCACTTCTGTTTTAAGTTTTCAAACTCTTCCATTCCTTTTGTTGGTTATCAATGTACGAATAATTTACTTTCGATTTCAAATCATGAACCGGCAAATGAGTCGGAAATTGCAGACTCAAACCTAAGTAGTGTCGCAAAGCGTATTGCTGTGCCTGACTCGCAGATGAGTAGTGAAAAAAATGTTTTGCAAAACTGTATGCTATGTTAAAATGGATCCAATATTTCTGAACTTCTGTGTAATTTGCTTTATGTGTCAGTCAGCTGAATGTTCTGTACTGCAAGTTCTGTGCCAGTGCAGCTTTCTGAATGTGAGTGCCATGTTAATCAGGTTGAAGTAGTGTTTTAAAATTCTAAATACTTAAATAATAATTTTTTTTTTGCTTTACTTTAATGATAAGCAGTAATGTTTTAGAGTAATTTTAAGATAATTAAGTACTTGATGGATTAGAGTTTTGGTAAGGATTTTTAAGGATAACTGATAATTTTTATCTCTGTTTTATTTTATGAATGTGTGAATGATTTTTTTTTTAATTTAAAGGTCTAGTAAATTTTAGAAATTTTTTTTGTCATTTGGTGTTTGTTGACTTATTGGTTGGGGGTACCGCCACCTCTAGGTTTGCAACTTTCTAATGGACTTGTTTCTTGCCTGGGTGCCTGATCAACATTCTTGGTTTGAAAATTTGTCTCATTTTCTAAATTAGTAATTTTTTTAAATGTCCTTTAAAGTAATTTGTTGGCAAGGTTGGATAATAGTTAATAAATTGATTTCTGTGAAAAGTAAATTTATAGAATTTTAATTGTAAAATTTTTGAAGAAAGAAAACTTTTTGTTTAGTTAAACTTTTTGTGAGTTGAGTAAATTAAATTTTCATGTCTCTGTGGTACTCACCAGAAAATGTATTAGTGTTTAAATTTTAAAAGGGGCAATTTCATCATTTGTGTCTTGTTAATTTGGTGTTGTCTTGTAAAGGTCTATGCTTGTATTGAGACTTATTTTTTTTTGACTCACGAGTCAAACTTTAGGCCACTCTTGGATTTTGGTTATTATGCTGGTCATGATCTTGTTTGTTTTTGTTTTTTTTCTTTGGTGTACATGTACATCGCTCAAAATTTACACTAAATTCCTCTCAATGGAACATATGTCATTGGGAACTTAATGCAGGTATTTTCCTAGTATTGTGTGGAAAAATTCCCCGCTTTGCAGGAAATTTTTCTCCCGGGCCCCGAAGGAGTGTGATAAGGCTTTCACACCTCTGTGTTAAAATTGTATATTAAAGTATTGTTTTATTTCTGTGTGATTGAAAGTGTCAATTTCGAAATGTAAATGTCTTTTCTACATGTTTTCAATTACATTGACTTTTAAGGGAAGTGAACTCTAAAATCGCAAAAGTGTTTATGTTCCAGAAAAATAGTAATAGTTTTGTATTTTCGCTTCTCAGTCGCTGGTTGGGAACTTGCAGGTTTTGCGCACGCGCGCGTTTGAAAAAGGATTTTGGAAGCAGTGTGGAAGGAGTCGTGGAGAAATGTAGACGTGTGTGTTTGATTCGCGTATGATCGCGAATTTTAAGAAAAGGTGGATTAATTTTGAAAGTGGAAGGATGTGATTAAAATATGTAACATAGTTCGACAAGTTGTGCGTAGAGTCGTTTGGCTCGGTTCAGAGATGAGTCACTCGTGTTTTTAAATGAATCAGCCTGGTAGTAATGGAATAATGAGTCTTGTGAAAAGAGAAAATGGTTCTTTCACTGGTCGGCTTGAATCGCTAATAGGGCTAGAGGGAAAGCTCATTTTACAGCGATTTGTATTTGCCTGACTCCTCCTTGTGTCCTAAGGTACGAATCAACCAATCTCCGTAACCAACCAAGATGTCGAATTCCGCCAGCATGATGTTGTGTAGTCAAGTTTCCCGACCATTATGGATTTTGTTCTGCGCAAGAATCTCGATGAGTTTATGCCGAGAGTCCATCCTGATATCCTTTCCCATGGTACAGAATTGTAAATGTTATATTTTAAAGAGACGAGGTAAAGTTTTATATATATTTAGTCTTCCACCTAACGAATAGAGTGTTAATTGTCAAATCCTCGTGAGCATCGAGTCATTGATGATGTTATATGAAAATGTCGTATATGTTCAAAGTATACAAATGTGATATATAAATGTCAAGTATAATATGAGGAATATTGTGTTTATTTTATGTATCAGAAAATATGTGTATTCTCTTGGTTCCTCTTCCTCCAGGGGTGTTCTTAATGGTCACCCTACCGAGTGTAACTCTGAGTTATTGCGAGAAATGCTTGTACTCCACTGTTTTCGATCAACTGCCTTGTTATTTCATGTTTAATAAATGTGTTTGATTTCAAAACTTTGTCTTCTCTGTCGAGTATACCAAAACGTTCGCGACAGAATTGGTGCCGTTACTTTTCTCGGTGAGTGGGGAAGAGCTGAGAGAATTAAAATTTTTAAAAATTTTCTTAAGAATTGAAATTTTGAAGGTTAAAAATTACCGTTGTGCTAAAATGAGTGTTTTCTTAAGTAAACAGAGTTCCATGTTCTGTTTTCGGTATTCTCAAAAACGAGTGTTCTTGGAATTTGATATGTGCCATTTGATAAAAAAAATTGATTTGTTTGCATATTTATGTCATTTGATTTGATAAAAACTGGTTTTATTGTAAATACTGTTTAAGAACATTGCAATTGCATATTGTGTTAAACTATACGAGTATATTTGATTGTTATGCAAAATGGCTCCAATTACTAGAAACAAAAAAGTAAATGTCGGTAAGATGAGTAAAAATTCAAGTAAAAAATTAAATTCCTCCTTGAATTTGTCGCTTGATATTGCTACTGAGTCGGATACTGTTAATTCTAGAGGTAAAGTTAAAAGTGTTAGCCACAAAGCTAAATCTAATGAGGAAAATATACCAGATAAATCGCCGGTATGTCTGAATTCTTCTTCTGGCACTTTGCCAAATCAAAACAGTGCTTCATCGGTAAATGATAACATGTTAAAATCATTCCATATTTTCACACCTAAGTTCGCACATCATATTCCAAAATTCTCGGGAAATTCAGAGCTTTCGTTGTCACAGTTTTTGGAAAAGTTAAATTTAGTAGCCACTCATGCAAACTGGAGTGAGTGTGACAAATTGGTTTGTTTGAGATTGAATTTAGAGGGGGAAGCAAATAGATTGATTGAAGAGAATCCAAAGCACAGAAATTGTAAAAATTTGCAGGAAATTATTCACATTTTGAAAGATCATTTTGAAGTGACCGAAAATGTTACTAAAAACATAATTTCACTCGTGAACTTTACACAGAGACCAAATGAGTCGGTTAAACAGTTTTCGATGAGAATCGAAGCTGCTTCATTTAAGGTTGTTCCGGAAGATGTAGATTCCGAAAGTGAGAATAAAATCAGGCAAACACTTTTAAAAACTTCATTTATTAATGGTTTATATCCGGAACTAAAAAGATTGGTGTTGTCACAAAACCCTAGAGATTTTTATTCGGCTAGAAAACTTGCAGTTCTTGAGGAATCTATTTTAAATGAAAATAATGCTATGTACTTGACTAATCCGGTACTTACAAAAAAAGGTGTTCTCACACCAGAAAAATATGTTCTCACACCAGATCAAAGTGAAAGTATGTCAGATTTAAAAAGAAAAGTGTTAGAACAGGAAAGGGACATTGAATTTCTTAGGGGTAAAATAGAAAAATTTAAGTTTAATTCAGATAAAGTTAACGAAAAGCGTTCACCGCGTCCAAAGTGTGACAAATGTGGTAAATTAGGTCACGTTCAAGAACAGTGTTGGAAAAAGGTTTTTCAAAAAAGAGATGTGTACGGTATAAAATGTAGGAAAATTTATACCAGTCCTGGAACTAGGTATCACCAGGGTGAAAGACACAGAGGGCAAATGTCTGCAAATGAGTGGAAGTATAGAAAGCAAGGAACGCAAAATTATAAAAATAAGGAGTCATATAAATCTTTGCAAAATTCCAAAAATCATTCTTCTGGGAATCAGAGTAGATATCCCATGCACAATTATAATAATAGAAAAACTTTTGATAGGCAAACATCACATTTTGAGGAAAATAATATTTGTCATAATATTACAAATTCTTTGTCATCTTCTTCTATATCGAATAAGGAAATCGATAAGGAAACATCCGCAGAACAGAGCGCAGAAGTTTGATGACTGTGGTTTTCGGTACATCCAAATTGCGGGCAGCACTTCTTCCAGTACGCAATGGACCCGCGGTAATCGCATTATGCACTTCAGCAACAACTTCAACAGAAACAGATGGTCGTCTGGATCGTGGTCTGTCACATGTTCATCCAGTTCCTTCGAATTCTTTTACCAAATCACGTACAGTTCGTATGGAACATGGGCCTCCTCTTAACTTATGATTTCGTCAATAAACTCGCACTGCTTCGGCAGCATTTTCCCCGTTCAGATAAAGCAGCTTTATCAATTCAGATCATTGTTTCCTTGTAAGTATCATCTTGTTGGCACGTTCGAACATCTGATTGGAGAAACAATCTTCACACACTGCTTATTAAATGTTTTCCACAAGCAAAGCTTACACCTTTCTGATAGGTCGGACGGTCTGGGTATCAACAACATCAACATCAACAACAACAAGCAAAGCTTTGTACATGGTGTTCTGTGATTGGTGCTTCTACTGTCTATCCCCGTGAATTATGCAAAGTTCGTTAATGCGCCTCCTCTCTGTGTTATCATTGGTTCTTTACAATGCTCGTCTTTGCAAACACCATCAATTTTCGCCATACGTGTATCATTCCAACGCCATTTATGGTTTTCCAATGCGCTGATCAATTTGCGCAGGAAAATAAGTAGGTGTTGCCATTCGAAAATTTCAAAATTTTTTCAGTGTAACCGTAACCGTGAGAACTCTATTGTTTGAAATCATCACATTCTCGAGCGCATACCTTCAAATAAAAATATCTGAAATTTCCTTTCGATTGGTTGAGCGGAAGGTCGCTAGGGGTTCATATATCGGGGAAGTTTTTTTATGATAACCTCTCTGTATATATATATATATATATATATATATATATATATATATATATATATATATATATATATATATATATATATTTATATATATATTTATATATATATATATATATATATATATATATATATATATATATATATATATACATATATATATATATATATATATATATATATATACATATATATATATATATATATATATATATATATATATATATATATATATATATATATATATATATATATATATATATATATATACATATATACATATATATATATATATATATATATATATATATATATATATATATATATATATATATATATATATATATATATATATATATATATATATATATATATATATATATATATATATATATATATTAAGGAAATTTTAGTCTATTATTCTATGATAAAACTTCGACATGATTTGATGCATTTAATGTTTGATTTTGAGATTTTAAGATAGTGGTACATTTATATTAGTCACCCTATACATACTTATAACATATATTAAACCCAATTTTAATAAACTTCTAAGACATTGATTACTTATCCTATCTGAGACATTGATTACTTACATAACATCTTTGAGTATGCATAATTAATTCATGTTTCATGAATCAATTTCCAATACCATTGCTCTTAAATAAACACAAGTTTTATACGACAAACTCACTTTCTATCAGAAATAGAATATTTCAAAGTCACGGCACATAACTTGCTCGAAGATCTTTCATTACACGCAACTTGATCGGCGGCTTATCATTTGATTACAGAACAGGTAATTACCTTAATATAGTTAATTACTCGCTACGTCCTTTCAGAATTTGTTGTCGATGTCATTTTATTTCGTGTGAATAATTTTTCGACTTTGTCTAACTCCATCAGAATGTATATGCCTGTATTATTTCGACCCAGTATAGATACTAAATTTGTAAACTACAGTTACATCTGTATTATTATCCGATATGTCTAACGAATGACTTGTCCTACAGATAAACATGTAATACTCTGGATCACAAAGTAAAATGCAGCTGGAATAGAATAAAAATCGGAAGGTACTCCTAGTCCGGAAGATCCCAAGTGATTTTGAATGAATCATGCCTTGGAAAATAACACCCCAAAGAAGTTCAATAAGTTTAAACATTGTTTTCAATCTCATATGTTTGTGAGGATTCTATTATTGTATGCTAATTTTACAGTTCATTATGTTAATTTATGCATGAAACGCCCCAACTCTGTGGTCGAGAGTTATGTACTCATGACCGGCCAGGACTATAAAGCAGCAAGCGTTAGATCAGAAAGGACGGGAATATCCAGTAGATGCAGCACGCGGCAAGATGCAGCGCTCGAATCGTCGATAGATGCAGCGCTCGAATCGTCGATGCGGCGACGATTCGAGCAAGATGGAGCCGTGAATCGTCGCCGTCAGCTTCGGCTGTTATCTTTATAGAAGATTGTGGTGTTGGTCTGTTCATTAATGGAAGCACGTAGCAAAAAGGATGGTCTCTAAAATATTTTGAGCATATATAGCTACGATTTAATAGTTGGTTAGCATTGCCAATTCAGTTCAGTAACGAAAGGTTAATATTAGGTTGATGTATAGATATGACAGTGCTAGCTTGTAAATAGTCTGTGTATGCAATTACGTATTGAGTTGTCAGCGAAGTTAGCTGGAATAAAGTATGTGTTTGCTTAATGTTGTAGATCATTAATGGAACTTAAGTCAGGTAAAAGCCTGTACAATACCGCCCGCACAGAGTAACTTGACAGTGGAACTTTACATGCTTATTTTACAACATATAATATAATATTATGGTGACTAAAGATACATAACTGAAACAGCTTAATCTACCTGTTACGAGCCAATACAAAATATATGCAGATTTGATTGCTCATAACAAATTTCCTACGGATCATATAAGTACTTTATTTCGAAAATTAGAAACCTGATCCGTAATTCAATTGTATATTTATATATTTGTAGGGTTTTTGAATTGCAACAAATTATTTACTTGCTATTTACAGATAACGCTTTTAGTTTTAGATGTAAAAGCATTAAATTCTTCAGAAACGGAAGATGTTTTTTTAAATAAAAAATACACTTGCTCGAAAATTATAAAAGCTTTGTAAAAACAAATTATGGGTCTAGAAACCAAATTTTCTAATAAAGATTTGTGTTGCTCTTTATTTATATCTATATTTTATAATTTAGAAAATATATCGAGAAAAATGAAACGAAAGTCACTGAAGCAAAAACATTTCTTTTTTTCGAAAATAAAATAGTTCAAAATATTAAAACATTGGAATTAGCTTTGTATATCCATACATGATGTTATATTTTCGAAAAAGCAAGTATGCGGTGTTTACTTTTTATCTCTTACGTTAGGAGATATAAGCTTCCTATGTGTTACATATTGCGTAACACATTCAACTTCATCATGGATACCCCAACCATGGATGTTATTTACTTTAATATGCATATGTTCGTTTCAGAAGTCATTGGATTAATTCCATCATTACATGTATGTAAATGAATACCCAAATGAGCGCAGAGTAAGCCAGTCAAACTGAAAATGGCTGAGTACAGAATCCAATATAGTAGAGCCACTTAGTGTGGAAGACCCAGCCCGTCCAACTCATCCTAGGACATGAGCAGCTGGTTGTACAACCGGTGCCAGTTAGTGTTGTTGTTGAGACCCAGACCGTCCGACCTACGACGCGCCAGTTAGTGTTGTTGTTGTTGAGACCCAGACCGTCCGACCTACCAGAATGGTGTAAGGTAACTGTATGGACGGCCGGGAAGTGCCACCCAATTTAGACCGGAACCCAGTGGGGGAGGCATCCACAGGGACCGTACCCTCCTTCCCCTACCACCAACCTCTCGGAAGGACTTACGGACCCACATGTTTAACGTGATCGTACTCCGCATGAACACGGCGGCATTTGTGGTAGCGTGCAAATCTAGCGCGCAAACCACGGGGATACCGCACCCGAGATGGCCAACAGCACGCGGTGTTCCGAGGTGGTCACCCACCAAGTACTAACCGCGCCCGATGCTGCTTGACTTCGGTGATCTAACGAGAACCGGTGTTATCAGCACGGTACGGCCGTTGGCCCGCGCCAGTTAGTGTTGATGTTGATGACCCAGACCGTCCGACCTACCAGAAAGGTGTAAGGTAACTGTATGGACGGCCGGGAAGTGCCACCCAATTTAGACCGGAACCCAGCGCGCCAGTTAGTGTGAATAAAGTTACGCAAAACGAGAAATAATATATTAGAATCTGTCTTTTATTTATTTGCAGTTTAACTATCTTAGTCTGCGCTCATGCCGACAATCTGGTACAAGCTTGTTGCACTGATGAAGCTAATCCATTGATTTCCGAAACGGGCATATACCTTTATTTATCTTTATTTGCGCTGTATTTTACGTTGTGATCTAATTTATTATTGATTGTGTGCCAAATCGCGATTTTTACTTACAGATTAACAAACGCTGATACCGGGGAAAATAATATAAATTAGATATTTATTATTATTAAGTGTCGTTAAAACTCAAAACTCCTATTGCTGTTAACGCTTAAAGTGATCATACAAATTTCAGAATAACTCGCTTAATTATTTCGAGAGATATGGCGCTCTGTGTGGAAAAAATAAATCCATAATATCTCGAGAACGGCTAACTATTAAAAATGTGGTCTAATTATTTATAGTAAACGCACATACACAGTATCCACTTATTTTATAATAGTGAAATCATGGACATTTATAAAGAATTTTTACATTTCACACTGAAAGCAAGCATTTTCTCAGAAAAAGAGTAAGTTACCTAAATAAACAATTACGAAAAAAGGTTTTTTCCAAAAAGGCTTAAAGCTTTTATTTTAATAGGATTTTCTCTTTCCGATTTTCGGGAAAGGATGTTCGAAAAATTGAATATGTTTAACGCTTTTAAGTTTTACTATAGCTATTACTGTTCAATGGCAATCATAATACAAATTGGACAAAATATGGATATTAGATACTCCTGGAAAATATTTTGAAGGTTTGTTTATAATAAGTTTATCTCTAGGTTGGTTTATAATTAGTTTTTAGAGTTAGACTTGTGTAATATATAAACTATGCATTTTTTTTTTGTCAATAATTTGTCATTTATTTCTCTACTTTTACATTTTGTACATCTCGCTAAACTAGCTACACCGCCTGATTTATGCACGGGGCACTTAGTACGTCCTGCTGGGTTACCAAATGTTGCCATATCTGCATGAAACTTATATAAGAGAATTTAACTGCATATTAGTAACTTAACAATATCAATGTTGTTTGGTCTAGATATCTATTATGTTGTTTGCTTTAAACATGCATTTACTATTGATAGTTTAATTCTCAATGTATTTCTTTGGGGACTCCCAAATTCCAATAGGCCCTGAGCCCTGTCTACTGTAAATCAGTCCCTGCCTCCATGGAAATATATTCGTTCGAGAACGTACAAAATTAATATATTTGCATAAACATACTACCTCCTAGCTAGAAAGTACTCACTCCGTTATTCGTTCATCTAATTTTAACGAGTATTCACAGTTTACGAAAAGGAAGGCTATCACATTAACTAAGCAACGCAAGAGTAAAACTTCTTTATAAAAGCTCGGATGTGAAAATTTCTGATTCAAGTTTTAAAATAAGGATTTGCAGCTATCAAAAACGCAAGACATTATTTTTAGTCTTTATCACCATCGACAGAGACCCAGAAGCTAAAAGCAGTGGCGAGTTGTCTGTCGCAACTTGGCGACTGAGGACAACTTCATGTATTAACTACATCGCCAAAAAATACAGAATGTATATATGTGATGATTTTGCATTTATTTGTTGAAAATATGTGCCATGGTATAAACATGTATTGGTGGCAAAAATGTTACCATACTGAGATTTATACTAAATTTTGTTCCTTGAAACATCTATTTCTCAAGATATGCAATAGATAAAGCTTAAATCATGACTGATATGATTCAGCAACACATTCCAGAGGTGATATTTATTAAGAATTCCCGCTTCCGGTTCAAAACTTTCACCTTTCTTGAAACTTTTATTTCTTGGAATAAACTATGTATATAGTTTATATAATGACTGATATAGATTCAGCATTAACATTTTTATGGGTGAGGAATTCACGAAGAATTTCAACTTTAAGTTATTTTTCACTTGAAATTCAAATTTTTTTATTGACATCTATTGCTTTACACAAACGTCTATTCCTTCAGAATCGCCTATATATCTTAGAACAGCTATTGCAAATACGTGGCATGCATTCTAGATTTGGCCGTTGAAAGATTTTCGGTGGCACGCCAAACACTCTAATGTAAAAAACTGCGCCCATTTCGTTCCAAGATTTCAGCAATCAAGCAGACTTGTGATCAACTTTAGAGAGATTGATAGTTGCCAATTTGTATCAACTAAACAACTAATATTCAATCATATGTTCGGTTAGCAATTTTTTCGCCCTACCCAAAAGATAATGACATGCAGGAGGAATTTTTAAAATTGGCCAACATACTGGTTAGAACAAGAGATACAGATGTTTGCCAAGGTGTCGTAGTTTGAGTTAAATTAACTGAACTCCACTTTAAGAAAACATTTTTCTATTACTACAAGCGGAGCACCCACGATAATTAGATCAGCAATTGGCTTTGTTAATTTATTTGAAAAGCATATTAGTCACCTGGTAATAGGGTTTTACTACATTATTTATTAACAAGTACAGGGCTCGAAAGATGCAACTACCAAATTAAAATAAATATCGGGAAAAAATCGTTGTTTAGTTGCAAGTCACATACACAGTAGACACAATTAAAAAGCTTAAAAAAAGGCAATCTGAATATGATATTATTTTAATGTACAAAAGTGTATTAGGATAAAACTGCATACTTAAATAGAGTTTTAGATTGCATGGCGGAAGTACGCCTATTTTTACAAAAATGTAATATGATCGATTTCAAAGAACTTTATGATATGCAATGGGTAGAAAAATAAATGCTTTCTCCCATCAATTAATAGTGGTGTAAAGAAATTGGTGTGTAATTATCATCAAGCTAGTTATTGGAGTAATGATTAGCGATTGAGATACAGGGCCAATAAATACGTCGTTGACGTTTAAGAACTATATCTCACTTTCTCACGTCATTCGATGGATGGCTTTGTAAATTATGGTCATAAGGTATCATTGTTTTAATTTTTATTGTTCTCTGTTTGCGGGAACTACATGTAGCCACAACGTGGCTCGAACCCAACACATATTTGGTAAATAAAATATTATAAACTAAATACTTGAAGTTCTAGATATTTGATATTGATTCAATATTGATACGTCACAGAATTTTATTAGGTATATCAGTGTTATTATTGTCAATAATCAATATCATTGTTCAGAAAATTACCAGCTTCATATTAAGGAACCACTTAATAGAACATGTATTTCGTAAATAGATACACTAGAAAGCTATAGGTTGTTATTATAATTGAGAATGTTAGATATATAATATTTAAATATTAAATACAATGCATGCAATCCATGAATAAAAATTGTATAATTCTCGTAAAAATACTCGTAGCATTAAAAATTATTTTAACTTTGATTAGTAGTAGACAACGTTCATGCTTACACGTTAAAATATGTTTTATTTCTATACATCATTGTGATCAAATATAACTTCCCTTAATATATTCTTAGCATTCTCAAAAGAATTCTTAGCATTCATTTAAAACTCAATTTAGAAGGAACCTACGTTTTCATCGGAAAAGTCACTCCACTCTATTCATTGAACTACATGTAATAAAATACGTTTATTATTTTATGTTTCACCATAATAACTCTTGCCTACGACGTAGAACTTAGTATATAGATTACTTGAACATATCACAGACAAGATAGTTAAATGCATCTGAGAAAACATTTAGAATGAAGCATAGGGCAAAATTATAGTAGCAACCAGTTATTTAGACTAATATATTTTCTACATTTTACGAAAAATGCTATAAGAATAGTTGCAGTAAAAAATGTAATTCCTGAATTTTTACTGACACAACCACTAGAGTCCACTAGAAACTGGTTTTTCTGGAGACCTTTTTGCCTCCTAATTTAAATGGCTTTGCTTCCATAGGTTTAATTGAATCATTGTTAGGGAATTGAAGGTATAAACTGAACTTCCAAACTTAATCTCCCACTAACAATCATTAATTGACTGCATATAATGTATTTTTAAATTCAATAAAAAAACTGTATTTTTTATAAGTAATCCCGCAAGATATATCCCTTTTTACTGCATGATTACATTAGTCTCTTGTCTGAATTGACTGCGTCACTTCCTTTATTCACAATACAGGAAAAAATTATTAGGATGATGAACGATTTTTTGTCAAAATATAAAGTTTTTATGTGATCAAAGGAATTAAAAAAAAGTTATCTTTCTTCTTTGGCAGAGGATGCGAGTTCCATTATATAGAGAACATAGACAACATATTGAGTTCTTTAAAACATCGTTTCTCCGAAGGCAAAGTTTCAAAGATGAATGATTAAATATTGTTTGTTGACAAAAGAAAATTTTAAATTTTTATTTTTGACAAAAACGAATTGTTTAAGTTTGAAAGGCATCCCCTGCAGAAGGGTGATAAGGTGTTTAATTTTTTTTTCTCTTTGCTTCTGGAGATTTTGGGTTTTTCATTTTTTTCCCATGATGTCCCCTAAAATATTTATGGTAGATGGAATAAGAAGCGGCCGCGTTGAAATAGCTTTGAAAGCTGAGATTGCAACTTTCAGTTTTTAATACATTCTTCTAATCTTAAAACTTATAGGACTATACTTCAATTTGAAAATACACATTTTTAAGCTGTAGGCAGTTATATTAGAAATGATAATATGAAAGTAATACAAGATGCCACGATACTCAATAGGGAGATTTTGCACTCGTATGATGGTCCATGAAATTTTTTACAAGTAATTGATTCATTAGTTTTAACAAAGCAATCTGAGCAATAAGTCCTATAAACCTTATAAGTCCTAAGAACGTTAAGTCATATAAACATTCATTCAACTGTACTCGGTTAATCGGCACATATTTAATCGGACATTTGGATAACTGTAAATTTAAAATTTATATTTCAGATTAAATGAATACTAGAGTACCTGTATTTTTAAAATTTAGAATTTATATTACGTAGAGTTTCATTTCTGCTAATTGTTGCCGATAGGTGTTTTTTGAAAATAATTGAAACTTGTTTTTACTTGGTGGGCTAAACAATAGGAATTTGATTGTTAATTGATTATCTATTAGATGGTTGATCTATAATATAGATTTTTAGACAAGTTATTGTTAGACAGGATATAGATTCTATATCCTGCCTAACAATAACTTTATATTTGTTGGCTCAATTTGTGAAAAATTACCAGCTAATTTCAAAATCACATTTAGTTTTAGTGCACCGATCTTTTCCAAAAAAATTTATAGAATCTTCTCTGTTTCAAGATAATTGATGCAGAATATCAGGATCTATGTGTTCTCAATTGAGACTGTGAATATTTTACTGTTTTAAAGAAATTGCCTATTCTATAATCCGATACGTTGTTGAAGAACTTGTAATGAAAAATAGCTAAGTGCTGCTTTTGAAAATTTAAACCATTTTTGAAATAAAAATGTTAATTTATATCACATCCAAATAATCCATGATAGTTGTACGGAAAGTAGAATTTTTAAGAAAGAAAGTAGATAGTGAATTCAATGCAGCTGTAGAGCAGTTCGTTTCACTGTCAATTAAACAACAGCAGGCTGCGCTTGACAGTTATTTCTATACATTGGTATAGGTAGCTTAACAAGGTTTCAGTATCGGTTAATTAGTAGGAACGTATGTTATTTCAGCTTCTGGGTCTCTGTCGATGGTGATAAAGATTAAAAATAATGTCTTGCGTTTTTGATAGCTGCAAATCCTTATTTTAAAACTTGCATCAGAAATTTTCAAATCCTTGCCTTTTTAAAGAAGATTTACTCTGGCATTGCTTAGTTATTGTGAAAGCCTTCCTTTTCGTAAAATGTGAATACTCGTTAAAATTAGATGATCGAATAACAGAGTGAGTACTTTCTAGCTAAGAGGTAGTATGTTTATGCAAATATATTAATTTTGTACGTTCTCGAACGAATATATTTCCATGGAGGCAGGGACTGATTTACAGTAGACAGGGCTCAGGGCCTATTGGAATTTGGAAGCCCGCCAGGAAACACATTGATACTTAATTAAACTATAAATAGTAAATATATGTTTAAAACAAACGACATAATAGATATCTAGATCAAACAACATTGATATTGTTAAGATACTAATATGCTGTTAAATTATCTTATATAAGTTTCATGCAGATATGGCAACATTTGGTAACCCAGCAGGACGTACTATGTGCCCCGTGCATCAGGCGCTATAGTTAGTTTAACGAGATGCACAAGTGTAAAAGTAGAGAAATATATGACAAATTCTTGACAAAATAAAAATGCATAGTTTATATATTACACAAGTCTAACTCTAAAAACTTTTTATAAACAAACCTACAGATAAACTTATTATAAACAAATCTTCAAAATATTTTCAAGGAGTATCTAATATCCATATTTTGTCCAATTTGTATTATGATTGCCATTGAACAGTAATAGCTATGCAAAAACTTAAAAGCGTTTAACACACACACACACACACACACACACACATATTCAATTTTTCGAACACCCTTTCCCGAAAATCGAAAAGAAAAAATCCGATTAAAATAAAAGTTTGAAGCCTTTTTCGGAAAAATATTTTTTCGTAATTCTTTATTTAGGTAACCAACTATTTTCCTGATAAATTGTGTGTTTTCAATGTGACATGTAAAAATTCTTTATAAATGTCAATAATATCACTATTATCAAATAAGTGGGCACTGTGTATGTGCCCTTACCTTAAATAATTTGACCATATTTTTAATATTTAGCCGTTCTCGAGATATTATGGATTTATTTTTTCCACACAGACCGCCATATCTCTCGAAATAATTAAGCGAATTATTCTGAAATTTGTATGATCACTTTAAGCGTTAACAGCAATAAGTGTTTAGAGTTCTAACGACGTTTAATAATAAAAAATATCTAATTTATATTAATTTCCCAGGTATCGACGTTTGTTAATCTGTAAGTGAAGAGAGCGATTTTGCACACAATCAATAATGAATTAGATCACAACGTAAAATACAGCGGAAATAAAGATAAATAAAGCATATTCCCGTTTCGGAAATCAATCGATTTGCTTCATCAGTGCAACAAGCTTGTACCAGATATCGGAATGAGCGCAGACTAAGATAGTTAAACAGCAAATGAATAAAAGACAGATTCTAATATATTATTTTTCATTTTACGTACCTTAATTCACACTAACTGGCGCCTGGTAGGTCGGACGGTCTGGGTCTCAACAACAACACTAACTGGCGCCGTCCGTCCAAACAGCTGCTCATGTCCTAGGACGAGTCGGACTGGCTGGGTCTTCCGCACTAAGTGGCTTCACTATATTGGATTCTGTACTCAGCCGTTTTCTGTTTGGCTGGCTTACTCTGCGCTCATTTGGGTATTCATATACATACATGTAATGATGGAATTAATCCAATGATTTCTGAAACGAACATATGCATTTTGAAGTGAATAACATCTATGGTTGGAGTATCCATGATGAAATTGTATGTGTTACGTAATATGTAAACACATTGGAAGCTTATATCTCCTAACGTAAGAGATAAAAAGTAAACACTGCATACTTCCTTTATTGAAAATATAACATCATGTATGGATATACAAAACTAATTTCAATGTTTTAATAATTTGAACTATTGTATTTTCGAAAAAAAGAAATGTTTTTGCTTCAGTGACTTTCGTTTCATTTTTCTCGATATATTTTCTAAATTATAAAAGATAAACACAAACCATACCGAAGACACACTTCTGTATCCCTATCAAAATACTCGCTAGCCCTACACAGTTTCTCACCAGCAACTGCTCTCTCGATGGTAACTCCCGAAGACTACTCAGTCCTGGCATACTGACTGCTCACTCCTGGTTTTCATCATAATGGGTGTAGCCGGAATTAGCCTATATTCGCATGATTTCCTTCTATGGCTGAATAAGTCGATCATGGGATCAGCACCCAACAAGGGCAAGATATCGCGATGGAGCGAGACTGAAATAAGATGTCCATTTTTCTGTATTTCCTGTTGCGGATTGTAATGGATCTATCAGAAAGTACGAGGGTGGTTCAAAAAGTAAGGTAACATGTCCTGTGAGAGAAAAGGTTTATTCACGAAATCAAAGAGATACACAAAGTTAGCAAGGCACTGGTACATATTATTTTTTCACATAGTCACCATGGTTGACGAGCCATTTGTCCCTTCGGTTGACTAATCTATGGAAACCGACATAGAAGAAATCAGGGTCCAGGTCGCGGAGCCACACAACGACGGCTTCCTGAACTTTGGCATCGGTTGTGAAATGGCAACCTGCCAAGTGCTTCTTCAACGGTCCGAAGAGATGAAAATCGCTTGGTGCGAGATCCGGGCTGTAGGGTGGGTGTTCCAGTACATTCCATCGAAAACACTGTACCAAATCACGTGTAACCGAGGCCGTATGTAGCGGGGCGTTGTCCTGCAACAACACCTTTCGACTATATAGACTTGGAATTTAATTCGCAAGCCGAATTTGTGCACCCGTGAGAGCTTTTGTCACCTTACTGTTTGAACCACCTACGTATGAGAAATATATCACAGACATATTATGATAAGTAACGAATCTATAAAATATCTCAAAAGCTGTAAGGCATTATCATTATAATAAATATTAAAAAAATAAAACAAACCAAAAAATATTTGGAAAAATAATATAAATATCGACTGTTATTTTTAAATTAGTGAAAATCAGAATAATATTTGTATTTTCATATAAATAATTTGAGAAAACACTTATCCATCAACCTATCCTAAAGCAAATATTTTCAATTTTCTTCTGACAATAATTGTCTGGTGTTTTATTTGTTATTGTGATCTTTAACGGAATATATAATATAAGAATCCCATAAGATAATAATAATATAGACTACCAAAAATGTTTTTATATACTAATTCATATAATTGTCTTTTTGTTGCGTAATCGCCAAACTTTTGAAAATAGATTGATGTATTTTTTTTTTAATTTCAAATGAAATAAATTATCAACAAATATTTGAAATTTGGAATAAAAACAACGAAACATAAAATCGGGGTATATAGAAAGATAATTGAAAGAAAGCTGAATCATAAGTATTTGGAATTAAAAGAAATCTTTAAAAATTTTATTTTACTATTATTCACCAAGTTTTAAAAATGTTCTTAGAGTTTTTATCCGAACTTATAATACGCCCGTACAATATTTACTCAATAAGCATGCTTACAACTTAAATTACCCTTGCACCAATAATAGCTTTTTAATAATTCGATGTTTTTTCATACCTTACCTGTGCTTTATTTCATCTTTAAAAATAATTCAAGGGAATTCTTATATCCACTAATGAAGAATTTTTCAATCATTTTTTTTTATTTGTATGCATCCCAGTAAATGAACATTTTATTAATATTTAGAAATTCCTCCAAAATGAAGAGAATGAAAAAATAAATACTAATATCTTTTTAAAGATGAAAACGGAGTAATAAATTAAAAATTCTAAAATCCATATTTTTCAATTAATTTTCTTTATCCATTACTCGAAGAACTAGAATTTAGTTTATTACGACGAGTAATTATTTTGTAGAATTCTTTAAGTTTTCTCCGGTTTGAATAAATTATCCATTATGCTTTAAATAAACTGTATAGGGAAATAAAATAAATTGGGTCTGCTATACGGAAAAAAATGTATCTTGGCATATTTTAGTGCAGAAGCGGATGAAAAATAATTTAATTTATTTTAAAAACAAAAATTGTTTTGAGTAATGATTTTCAGTTATACGCTTCCAAAATGCGTTATTTACGAACGTAAATTCTCAGTAGTACTTCTCAGATGTTAATTAATAATATATTTTCAATCTCTCTCTAAAAAAAAGAAGACCTGGTACAAAATTTTGTGAAAATCGAATAATATTTGTGTCTGCTATCTTGTACACAAGAAATCGACCACAGACATCAAACAGACAGAGGAATATCACTTCGAAAATAGTTAAAACGTATTCAGAAGATCTTAAAATATATTTTGGCATCAAGTTCTCGAAATCCAAACTTTTCATGAAAACAATATTTTCTCAATACTACAGTAAAGCAAATAAGAATATTTCAATCGTGCATCTGATTGGACATGTAACTATTTCCAAAGAATACATTTCTAATCATTGACCACCATCCCTTTTGTTTAATTGCTTTTATTTTAATTGTTTTTTGTGATTGAACGTTTACCTTTTACTTTCCTTACATGCATAGTATAATGCATTTGGTATATCCCTGAGCACGAATCGAACGTTTCTGAGGAGATCTCTGCGCGGTCAGTAAGACTTCGGAAACGATATCTCACGAACGATTAAAATCAATCAAAAATCAATCACATAAATTACAATAAATAAATACTGTAAGCCTATTGCTTTTAAACGCATTCAAATGTTCGGACAAACCCCAATTATTCAAATAAAATTTTGAAAAAATCATCAAAAAATCAAAACCTAAAATAATTAAAACCATAAATAATAATTTAATATGCAATTTTTCATTAGAAAACGATTAACACAAACAGCAATCAATTTATCAAAGAATTCACAAAATATTAAAAAATAATTAACTTTTGTGATATATGTTTTCATATGTAATATTATGCGATAAACTTATTAACATTATTCTGGCGGAAGTAGTTCGTTCCATTCAAGAGAGAATATACTCTGGGTAATAATTTTCTATCTTGACTCCTGACATTTCGTCAACAATCACTTATCTACTGTAGGAATAACCTATTTCTCCATACGTAACGCTTCACGTCATTTGGGCGAGTACTTTGGCGAAATATCGCCAACTTTGCGACTTTCTTTAAATATTGTCAAATTGATAAAAATGACACTTAATTGGTGATAACAGCTAATTGATAAAATATAAAATAACAGCTAATTGATAAAAAAATTAATATCTTGGAGAGAATATAAGAATATACTATAAGACTAACTTATTTCGCCGCCAATAACGCTTGGCAAATATTTTGGCGGGATTTCGCTAACTTGGCGACTTTCTTTAATTACTCCAAACTAAACGAAAATAACGCCAAATTATGATAATGTAAGATAATATTTTGCAAATTTTGAATCCCGTCATACAATGTGCGTAACTTTTAATATACATGGTGTCCCCAAAAAGACTCAAACGCGCTTTAATTCTTTACCTGTTGGAGATAAGAAGGCAATGTAAATTGTAACAAAACGATCAATCATGCTTAAAGCATTGCTTATGAAACACTTTCCAACTTCAATGCAATTTTATTTAAACATGTCTAAAATGCAATACATTCCTCGGTAATATATTAAAACTTATCACAATACTACATTAATTTATTATATTTGAAAACTAAAACCTTCATCGAAAAAAAAACTTCATTCAAATAACGGCATTGAAATATGAATTGCCTGGTTTAAACATCTCTAAAATGTGACACATTACTCGATAATAATTTCAGAATTATCATAATACTACGATAATTTATTATATTTGAAAACTTCATCGAAAACAACAGAAATTCATTCAAATGACGTCATAGAAACAATAACACGCCTGGCTCTCTTTATAAAAGCAGCATTTCATTCATAAATAATTTCCCATTCATGTCATTCATCACAATACTATAATAATCTATTTTATTTAAAAATTAAGACCATGGAGCTACAAGTAATTAAAGTCTATGCGTAAAACTTCATCGAAAAAAATCGTTCTTCTCTTTATAAAATCAATGAATATTTCATTCATATCAGCTACGGAGACTCCATGAACTAAATGATTTTGTGTTAAATAAATACAGCAATTCTAATACAACTAATTCTACATATTTTGCTGTTTACATTTTACATAGGTGAAAAATAGGCTTCATTGTAGAAATAATCAAATTTGGATGATCATTTAAACTCAAATATATTGTAATTGCGTTGTTTTATTATGTAGATGCGCAGAATTTAAACAAAAATAAAGTGGTTTTAGGACGGATACAACACTCAATATGAATTAAAAAGAACTTTAAAACTCACGATTTTGAGACAAGATGGATGCCATATATCATTTTGAAGTGGGTCACGTGAACTTTTCATATCATGGTCACGTAATCGCTTCATATAAGAGGTGTTATTATTATTTTAATTTTTATTCAAAAAATTACAGAATATATTTCGCTGATTTTTTTTTTATATTTATGGAACAATTTGAATATTACCTGAAATTTTCGAAGCAATTTGAGAATTTTAAATCAAGCTTAAAAAATGTTTGAAAAATTAGGTCCCATAGGGCTCCATGTATTTCATTTTTTCAACCCGAGTTCAATCCAAAACAAATTGGGTGATATTATTCATTTATATTCAAATCTGATCAACATACAAATATTTCATTTTGATTAAGTCATTTTTACGGCAGTTATCGTGCTAATGGATAGACAGACAGACAGACACACAGACAGACAGAATGAACAAAGTCATAAAAACTTTTCAATTTTGTTGTAAAGTGTTAAAATGTTGAAAGTAAGGTAGGAAATAAGACTACCTAAGTGAAATAGTCCTCCCATTAATTTTCAAAAAGTCACACTTTTTAAGACTTTACAACAAAGTTGAAAAGTGTTTATAACTTTGTTCATTCTGTCTGTCAGTCTGTCTGTCTGTCCGTTAGCACGATAACTGCCGTAAAAATGAGTTAATCCAAACGAAATTTTAGTACGTTGTTCAGACGGTCTGTAGGACCTATGGGAATATAAATGAATAATATCACCCAATTAGTTTTGGATTGAACCCGGGTTGAAAAAATGAAATACATTGAGCCCTATGGAACCTAATTTTTCAAACATTTTTTAAGCGGATTTAAAATACACAAATTGCTTCGAAAATTTTAGGTAATATTCAAATTGTTCCATAAAATATAAAAAAAATATTCAGCGAAATATATTCAGTAGTTTTTTAAATAAAACTTAAAATAATAATAACACCTCTTATATGAAGTGACCACATGACCACGATATGAAAAGATCACGTGACTCACTTCAAAATGGTATATGGCATCCATCTTGTCTCAAAATCGTGATTTTTAAAGTTCTTTTTAATTCATATTGAGTGTTGTATCCGTTCTAAAACCACTTTATTTTTCTTAAATTCTGTTCATCTACATACTGAAACAGTGCAATTACAAAATGTTTGAGTTTAAATGCTCATCCAAATTTGATTATTCCTACAACAAAGCCCATTTTTCACTTATGTAAAATGTAAACAGCAAAATATGCAGACTGAGTTGTATATGAATTGCTGTATTTCTTTAACGCAAAATTATTTAGATCATGGAGTCTGCATAGTTGATATGAATGAAATATTCATTGATTTTACAGAGAGAAGGACGATTTTTTTCGATGAAGTTTTAAGCATAGAATAGTATTACTTGTTGCTCCATGGTCTTAATTTTTAAATAAAATAAATTATTATAGTATTGTGATGTATGAAATGAATGGGAAAAGGTTATAAATGAGATGCTGTTTTTATAGAGAGAGGCAGGCGTGTTGTTTTTTCTATTACGTCATTTGAATGAATGTCAGGTGTTTTCGATGAAGTTTTCAAATATAATAAATTATTGTAGTATTATGATGATTTTAAAAACATTACCGAGGAATGTATCGCATTTTAGAGATGTTTAAAGCAAGCAATTTATATTTCAATGCCGTCATTTGATTGAAGTTCATTTTTTTCGATGAAGGTTAAAGTTTTCAAATATTATAAATTAATGTAGTATTGTGATAAATTTTAAACTATTATCGAGGAATGTATTGCATTTTAGAGATGTTTAAATGAATTGCATTGAAGTTGGAAATAGTTTCATAATCAATGCTTTAAGCATGATTGATCTTTCTTGTTAAATTTTATACGACCCCTTTAGACAAATTTGGCCAATCAGATAATTTTTATTTTTAATGCAACAAGATCATTAAAAAAACCGCATATATGTATCTTTAAAAATGAGCAAATTTTATTAAGATGAAAATTGAACATTTGAGATCCCATAGGATTCAATGTATATCATTTTTTCTATCTGGGTTCAATCCCAAACTCATTGGCTGATATTATTCATTTATATTCCCATAGATCCCACAGACCGTCTAAACAATATACGAAAATGTCATTGTGATAAAGTCATTTTTACGGCAGTCATCGTGCTAACGGACAGACAGACAGACAGAATGAACAAAGTCATAAACACTTTTCAACTTCGTTGTGAAATGTTAATAAAACGCATATTTGTATCTTTAAAATTGAGAAAGTTATATATAATAGAAAATTGAACATTGTGAATGGGGATCATACATCAAATTGGAAAAGTAAATTTGGGACATATCACAAAAAAGATCGAACTGAGTGATAATACATAGGATACCCAACCGCGTAGTGAGTACCACTGCTTTATATGATCTCTGGCGGTGTAATACTTTATTTAGATGCCTTTGTGATAAAAAAAATTGACACATATTAACATATTTTTGAACTAAACGATGTTCATCGTCAATTTGTTTATGAAACCTATTTTCACTGATGAATCAGCCTTTTACATGGTACGGAAAGGGCATTTCATTAACGTAGTCTTATTTCCTACCTTACTTTCAACATTTTTGCAATTTAAATTGTCCACTTATCGGCAACAGTAATTAATTAAAACGCGTTTCCCTGTAGAGTATCTCCGTTTTTTCAGTAACGCTCGGCGATACATTTGTTGAACATGGCGAATAATCTAGCGAAATATCGCCAACTTGGAAACATTTCGCCTTAAATTGAAGAAAACTCCGTCAAAATTGCAAAATGACACCACGTTATCGAAATGACGTCAAATTGATGAGTTATTTATTAACATATTTTAATATATGGACTATATTATTTATGGAGCATGCTATTACCTCTAATAATTGTTAATTTAGAGTTAACTGAACTTTTACATGCTGGTATCTTTAATTCTGCTATGAATTTTACAGCATGAATAATTTTACATGCTGCTATGAATTTAAAATTTAACGGTAAAAGCATTGCGCCGTGGATCCTATACATAAATTTTCACTGCCAAAGAAGTAAATTCATTGCATTATATAAGAAAATTATGTGCTGTCCACATCATATTTTTACTTTCCTTATATACATAATGTATAAGGAATAATTGTAACGGGGTCGAAAATTCGAATTCGAGTTTTCGACGGGAGAGCACGTTTCAAGCATCCCTGATCACGAATCAAACATTTTTGAAGTGATGTCTGTGTGTGTGTGTGTGTATGTGTGTGTGTGTGTGTCAGTGAGCCTGTGGAGACGATAACTGACGAACGAATGGACCGACTCGAACCAAATTTAGTACAAAAATCACAATCCATAAACACTGGAAGCCTATTGTTTTTATGCGCAATCGAATGTTCAGATCCCCCAAATTTTCGAATGAAATTTTGAAAAAATCGTCAAAAAATCAAAACCGCTAATAAAGTTATACAAATGCACATTTCTTATGTAATGTTTCATTGGAAAACGGTTGGCATAAATTTCAGAACGCGAACATGAACCGTTCTCGAGACATTGCACATTTAAAAAAAAAATTATCATAAAGTTTTATAAAATAAAAAATAAAAATATTTCCTATTGAGAAACATGTTCACTTTTCATATGTAATACCATGCGATAAAGTTGGTGACATCATTCTCGTGGATCTAGCTCATTCCATTTATGAAAAAAGATAGAGTAATACTTTTGTATTTAAATGCCGATAGTCATTTATCTGCTGTAAGAATAACTTATATTTCTCCGTCCATTACACTTGGCGAGATTTTGGGGACGAATTTGGCTGAATGTAGCCAACTT
The DNA here is from genome assembly GCA_951213105.1 of Amaurobius ferox. Classification (NCBI taxonomy): domain Eukaryota; kingdom Metazoa; phylum Arthropoda; class Arachnida; order Araneae; family Amaurobiidae; genus Amaurobius; species Amaurobius ferox. The sequence continues at coordinate 34,914,968 of OX578144.1, read as the reverse complement.
GGCGACATTTTTAATTGTTGCCAAATTAACAAAAATATCGCCAAATTGATAAAAATGACGCTAAAATAATGAAAATGAGGACTAATTGAAGAAAATTTAATATCATGGAAAGAATATAGGTATCTACTATAAGAATAACATTTTTTTAGCTGTAAAAGTAGTAAATTCATTGTATTATATAAGGAAAATCATGCGTTGCCCACATCAGATATTTTCAATTGCGTAAGAATTTAATCCAATTGAAGAATAAAACAAAGTGCAGCTTCAGATATAAATTCAAAACACCCCTCGTTATCCAAGCAATGTTCATAGTAGAACAAATTGATATATACCAATCGATAGGAAAATAATCTACAAATGCATATGTTTAAAATCTGCATAAGTTTGCTATCTTCATATCTAAATGCGCACCAACTATTAAATTAACCAGGGCAACACCCAAATTTGACATCAGATTTCGACAGCAACATTTTACCTACATCGCCAAGTTTCATGTCATTTGGTCCAACTGTTTTGTGAATTAAGGGAATGTAAAGTTTTTTACCCCTAATGTTAAACTAATTTATCATACTTTTATTTGTACCTTCCTAGATGATATTCTTATCAGGATGACTTTTTATTAACTTACTATTAAACACCCCCAAACAAATCTACGCAATTTTTCTGTTTGAAATAATTTATGTATGCAATATGATATTTGAAATTACAATAAATCAAACTGCTGGTTATAAGACAAAATGTACAAAAATTCCATCAAGAAAACAGGCAATCAATTATGGTCAATTGCCAGTTACATGAATATTGACAATTATTCCAAGGGTATAATAAGCCGTATTCTGCAAGCTAAAATAACATTTAGATTAATATGCGTCCTTAACAACCGCTAAGAACGAATTGTTTTAATTTATTCATGGATGTAATACGCCCCTTCGTCAGGGCAAAATAAGATGTAGACCGTAGAGGAAGGAACATAGACAAATCCTTGCAAAAGTTAGATCAAAAGTTACAGGGGAATTGAGCAATAATTAAGAAAGAAATAACAAAAGGAAATAACCAGTTAGTGGGAAGTAGACAGTTGGTTCTTAACGGTTGTTAAGGGCGTATACTGTTCTACATCTTTTGGGGGGGCTGGAGAAGGGGACTGGAATGATGCCCTGGAAACAATTGACAATAATCTCCTAACTGACATATGCATGCTTTCTTCAAGGTAGCTTTGTAATTTTTGTGTTTTTATGAAATTGTTGGAAAAAGTATAAATGACAAGTTTAGAACATTTTTATTGATATCGATTCAGAAGGAATTTTTACATGCCTATGCAAAATTTCAACTTTTCCCTCCTGGTATGTTTTTAGCTATATTTAGTGCATTTAGCTTTTCGTCATTTTATGGGACATTCATTAGTATTTATTATTTTATGAGACATTCATTAGCACGATTTTATGGGACATTCATTAGTTGCAGAAGAAATATCCAATTTGAAAAATATGATTTAAAATATTTCAATTTTGGAAACTAATATTTTATTTTAATATAACTGACTATGATTTTTACCCAATTGTTAAGAAAGTGACAGAGCCCACTTCAACAATAAAGCTTATAATTCCGTCCAAGTAGCTCAACGGTAGAGCGTCGGTTGGTCAGTTGGGAGATTCAGGATTCGATCCCTGGTTACGACAGCAACAATCTTTACAATGGCGTCCGAACTAACCAAACCTGTAGGTTAGTGCAAAAATGTCGGAAGTCCAAACGTGACCCTAGGACCACTAGGATTCCACTGGACCACTAGGAGTCCAGTTCGGAGATCCAGGGTTCGATTCCCGGTTGGGATAACAAGGTTCTTTATAGAGTTTGTATAAAAATAGTAATACACATGCACTATAACAATCAACGTAATTCTGCGAATTTTTAAAATAATATCTGGTACAAAGAATGACAGAGAAGAATGAGTTTCAATTTTACATAGTCATATAAAGAGTCATTTTGAAACTATATATATCAAAATGTATCAAATTACCTATTCACATTTTTTCGAATATTAATTTCATAATTTACACTGCGTAGGAAAATCGATATTGAAAGCGAAAAAATACGTTGATTTTTTTGTTGGTTACTAATTGATAACCCATTCAAAAGTAATCAGATTGTTAAAAATATATTTTGGATGATATGAATAAAATTTGGGTGAGTAATTTGGCATCAGGCGTTCAAAATTTTTATTGTTCATTCATACATAGTATAATGTATAGGGGAAGTATTGTCACGTGGTCGAAAATTCGAGTTTTAGTTTTCAATGGAAGAGCACAGTTCAAGCATTCCTGAACTCGATTCGAACGCTTTTGAGTTGATGTCTATGTGTGTTTGTATGTGTGTGTTCCTAAGCTTGCGGATCTGATATCTCACAAACAAATAGAGCCTTTGGACGTAATTCGGTACGATAATTAGGAACCGTGATTACTGGAACCGTAACGATATTAACTTCGATCGACGTTCGAGACCGAATCCCCCAATTTTCTAAAACACTTAAAAAAAAATCTTCACTATGATTTTAGTTGTCATATATTTGCAAATGAAATGACTATTTCAAAAATAGTTTTATTAATTTTAATTTAATCGTTTTAATATAATGCACATTTATTTTTACACAGTTCTAATTGTATCGAAGAGTTAAGTAAGACGTAAATGATTGAAAATGGTATAGTTATAAAGGGGATTCTATAAGCCATCTAATTATGTAATTGTATTTACTTAACGATTATTAGTCCCGGAGTAAATGAAAGTTGATATCGGTTATAAAAAATATGTGATAATTTATGATAATAAAATATTTATAAAAATAATACATATTTAAAAATGTATAATATAAATATAATAAATACTAAAGTTGTGTGATGCTAATTACCATAAGATGCAACTTTACTCCAAAAGATTAATTTCCAAATCTGCGGTTTGGTATGAAGGTTATTACCACAATCTAAGAATCATAAGCTATCGTTAAAAATCTATTCTATGAACTAATCCTACTGCTTTGACATATTCCACTGTTATTACAATGCGCTGATTCCACCATTCACGTAATTTATCCATTAATTCCACCATCTTAAAATCCCATAAGATGATGATTGAAAGGATTTTGTGTTCTCAAATGCAATATAAGATATCAGAATAAACCAGTAACGTCTTTCAGTAAAACAGCTAATAAACCACTGTATTAAAACAGTTATTTTCAATCAAGTAAATCTCGCCTTTCAAATTGCGGTATTCAATATGGAGCTGATCCCTGCAAATTGCATATTTCGGAATATTGAATATATATTGATGTAAAGATAGGAATTAAGCAAAAATGTATATTTAGACTAATTTTGGGGAATAAAATTTGTTTATCACGTCAAAATTGCATGTTGATGAAGATTTCAAAGTTTGGGTGCATTTAGATAATTAGACAAACTCTTTCGCGAACTCTATGGACATGGTTTTTCATAGAACATTATTTCTAATCGAAAAGTGTTTTTAAATTTGCTCTACGCCAAAAGATGCTAGAATAACAAGAGGTGGAACTTTTAATTTCTTCAGCACTACATCGTTATTTTTCATTGAAAAAGAACGACTTTCTTCACATAAAGATATTGCACTATGTGAAGAAAGTCATCTGCTGCTCACATCAAGCTTTATTGTTCATAAACAATTATACAAAAATACTTCAAACATCATCACAGTCAAGCAATAATATAATCATATTCTTCAAGTTGCGGTTTTAAATATGGAGATGATCGGTGAGCCATCTTCATATATAAAACTAAATTAAATTCTGATATAGCAACGGATACTTTAAATAAATTATATTTAGACGAATTTGGATATGGAAAATTTGTTATGACACCGAAACGGCTCATAACGTTAGCTCATAACGCTGCTCATAACGGAGCTGCTCATAACGGAACTGCTCATAACTGTCTTGCTCATAACTTTTTTCGAAATTAGTGTACATTACTATATAAATACGGTTCTTTGTGCATTTTTTTACATATCGATTACATGTTATTCTTTATCGAATGTTGTTTTTTATTTTTTTTCTCTACAATGAACGATGGTAGAATAACGAAGGGAAATTCGTTTTTTTCCCGCAACTGTACATTTAGAAAAGAACAAGTTGATAATTTTTTTAGTTAAAATATTTTCTTTTTGAATTTACTTTAAAGAAATTAATGTTAAAAATTTCCCTTTTTCTTACGTTGTTGACTGCGCCTATTAAAATGTATGAGATCAGAAACAGAAAAACGTGATGAAACTTTATTCTGTAAAATCCAGGTAAACGTATTCATGCTATTTCCTGCTGTATTTAATAAAATGCCCCACTATTCACGATTGCAATTTTAAATACTTGCAAAATTATAATACATGTTCAATATGTTAAAAACATTTTGTACAAAGGATTAGGAAAAGTTAGCAAAGTATTTTAGAAAAACATAATAACAAGCCTTGGAGATTCTTGTATGTCATTTTGACTTGTTTTTCGACTTATTGGGACTCGTTAAAACGTGTTTGAACTTATCTTGTTGGGACACATCTGTTGTGTTTGGATGCACTTCAATTTTATTCCAAACTCTGTATTAACTGGTTGGGTCTTTCCTTCTGCTACCTGATCGGCTCTTTCAAATAGACTCTTTATGCATGATTTGGGTCAAGTAAACTTTTAACACACGATTTAGGTGACCTAGTATATATAGCCCTATGTTTCATCTATAAATATAGAAACACGCTTTGGGAACTCTTGTATGCCACTTTAACTTGTTTTTTGCATCATTGGGACTCATTAAATCTTATTTGGACTTTTATTTTGTCTTGTTGGGACACATCTGTTGTGTTTGTCCGCACTTCAATCTTGTATGTTAGTTACAAACTCTGGATTGATTGGGCGGTTCCCTCATTCTGCTACCTAATAGTATTGTACCAAATAGACCAAGTAGGCCAAGTAAACCACGATTTGGGTGTATTCATATATATAGTTTAGTGATTCATCTATGTGTGTCCGTTTTTTTTTTACTTTCTGTATGTAGGTTGCATAGCACTGATAAATGAGATCCAGCGTATCCTTGAATCTTGGTGTTACTGTTATATGTGTATTAAAATGCATTGTCCCAGTTTTCCTTATAATATGTGTTGTACTATTTATACGTATATTTTTCCTTAATACAAACTATCCTTTGTTTCAGCAGAAGACTTAGAACCAGAGTTTACAGAAACTATTCCAAATGTAACAGTGGCAACAGGCCAAGAAGCCATTCTTAGCTGCGCGGTAGACAACTTAGGCACTTATCGGGTAAGTTGCTACAAATGAAAATCCCGCTTTGTTTTCAAGTTATCACAGCCTTTATATTAATATCCATACTGTATTTTAATTCATCAGCAATTGACCTTAATTTGCGTCCACATACAGCGATTCATATATGTTGTATTAGTGTTTGCAATTTATTTTTGTATACTGCATGCTTTTTACTGTTACGTTACTGAGTCTTGTTATTTACCTGATGCAGGTGTGCGTAGCTGATGTATACTTAGCTGATGTACATGTATATTCCATTTTGAGAATTCAGAGGTTAGCAGACAGTTATGGTCATCGAACAAAAGTTGCTGCATTTGCAAGTTAATAATGTAGTTAAATGTGTAATTATTTAATAAAATAGAAATACGCTCTCTATTGGCGATATTTTGAACTAAATTTAATTTTTGTTAAATGTATTTCCCATCCCTTTCTATCACAGTTATCACAGCCTTTATATTAATATCCATACTGTATTTTAATTAATCAGCAATTGACCTTAATTTGCGTCCACATACAGCGATTCATATATGTTGTATTAGTGTTTGCAATTTATTTTTGTATACTGCATGCTTTTTACTGTTACGTTACTGAGTCTTGTTATTTACCTGATGCAGATGTGCGTAGCTGATGTATACTTAGCTGATGTACATGTATATTCCATTTTGAGAATTCAGAGGTTAACAGACAGTTATGGTCATCGAACATAAGTTGCTGCATTTGCAAGTTAATAATGTAGTTAAATGTGTAATTATTTAATAAAATAGAAATACGCTCTCTATTGGCGATATTTTGAACTAAATTTAATTTTAGTTAAATGTATTTCCCATCCCTTTCTAAAGGGGCACCAATGGTTTCATAATTTTCTGATGTATAGTTACGGTTCTAAGTAGCACTGAATAAGGGAACTTTAATTATGTACACCCGGATATATTACATATCGTAGAAAATTTTTGAATAGTGTATTATGAGTTACTACTTGCATTCTACCATTGGATTTACAATTTTATATATATATATATATATATATATATATATATATGTTTTTGTGTGTGGTTATATAAAAATGAAAAATAAGGAAAAAAATATTAAACCTTACAAAATAAAAAAAATAGAAAATACAGTTAATAAATATTTCTTTTTTTTATTATTTTCGCTAAAAATATGTAACTTTGGCCAGTTTGTAGCAACAACTTGAAGTCCATTTTTAATGGTGTTAGTGGCATACTATTTTATACATTTCTTTTGAAACTTATATTTATTATAGTAAGAAATTTTATCTATCATTCTTGGTCACTTGATATACCCTATCCTAATAATGGCTGTTCCGTCTCCAGATTTTTTGCTCGAGAGACGGGCTTTAGTGGAAGTCCCTGCAACTCTTTGTTTCCTTTTTAATCCATGGTTTATTGTTTTTTCTTCTTCTCCTAAATACTTTTTAGGCCTATCATTCGGTTTCAATTGCTCACCAGATATGTACATGAATTCGGGTGTCTGCATCACGGTTCATGGTAATACTTTATTTCTTAATATTTCTTTTTCAATTTTTATCCTTTATGATAGTAGTCTGGGTTGATAATTATAGTTACGAACTATAGCCATATCCGAAAATTAATCCATGTTTTAACTGATTCGGTTATTTTACTTTTTTCTGTATTGCCATTAATCACTTGGTATTAGTTATTAACCCATATTTTTAATATATGTATATATATATATATATATATATATATATATAGGGCCATATATATATATATATATGAGGCCACTGAATTAAATTTTGATTTCTATCCACCTAATCTACAACTCATTGAAAATGTGTATACATCCAACTGGATCAATTTTCTAGACGTTAGTTTAACAATTAAAAATGCAAATACAATACAATTTAAAATCTATGACAAAACAGAAACTTATAACTTCAAAGTAAATAAACTTCAACATTTCTCTTCCAATCTTTGCAAATCTGTATATAGAAATATTATTAATAAACAGTTATTAAGAATCAAAATGTTAAGCTCACCGTGTTACTACAAAGAACTTCTTCATAAATTCATCAACACCGTCATCAAAAATAACTACCCGCCCAATCTTATTTTTTCTTTTATTAAAACACATTTTATATTTAAATTCAAAAACTTGCAACAATTACAGCAACATATTGACAGATCATACTCTAGCATTTCTAAATAATTCATAAACTCCACGTCTTCTTCTAACAGTTAAACTATTCGTATAATTCACTTTGACCTGCTTTGAGAAAACTGCTTAGTCAGTAACAAAACATTCACTGTAACCTGTTCTGAGATGATTGGTAATACACATGCTTTTCCAGAAGTACCACAATACTAGGGGTAGATATATTTTCATTTTATTTTCATTATATTCTTTTGATATTACTTTATAATACTTTGCATCCTCATTTCAATAATTAGCCACAAGCTGGTGTAACAGAATATTTTATATTCATGTTTGATTTTTTTGTGTATTTGATCCACTTTGTCTTTTCTTCTACGTCGGGCCATTTACATTATTTCTGTAATACATTTTACAGTAGTGTAAACAGAAACGTAGAATCAGCATTAATGAAACATGTATGGCCCTTGATAACTTACATGGTTTCAGAAATGCTTTTCATATTCATTTTATTCCTTTTATAATCACTAGATTCCATTTATTCAATTTCCAAACTTCTTGCATAGCTCATCGTGCTACACTAGGCTTCTGATTTGCAAAAACCTTCAGTTTACAAGCAATTTTCATTGGTATTTCTCGGGTATATATATTACAAGTAATCATAAAAATCTTCAATTATATATATATATATATATATATATATATAATATATATACTATATATATATATATATATATATATATATATATATATATATATATATATATAATATATATATTATATAAATATATATATATATATATATATATATATATATAATATATATATTATATATATATATATATATATATATATATAATATATATATATTATATATATATATATATATATATATATATATATATAATATATATATAACACAATAATTAGAAAAAGAAAAAAGAAGAATGACATTGCATCAAAATTTCGCCGGGGGGGATTGTGACCCCCACTTCCCGGTTTAGCCAGCTTTATGTCATGACGACACTCCCGGAAGCGGATACAATGCCGACAACCAAGTACATATACTAAATCTTTAAATGTAAAAAAGAAAACAGTTGAAAAACCTATACTGTCCCTACACCTATACAATAATTACGAGCTTTACTACATCCAAACAGAAACACAAAATACTATATATAAACACACTATATAGAAACTACTATAGAAACTATATAGAAACCACTATATAGAAACACAAAATACTATATATATATATATATATATAATATATAATATAAAGAAAGTGGATTATCAGAAATATATGTGTTATAGTAATTATGCGCAAAGCAGCAAGAGGTACTATACACCATATAATGCATTAAAAATGGAATGGATAAAAAGTGAAAAAAGGAAGGAAGGCTTTGCAAAAAGCTTACTTGATGGCGGTGAGGGGTTGTGACCTCACTCCCTAGTTTTCAACGAGCTCGTCATAAATGCCGCGACATTGCACTCCTGGTCGCCAGCTTTTGCTCAAGCCCACCTCCGGAGTGACAATAATAATTGTCACAAGGCCTTCAAAAAGGAATGAACCGAGGACGAGAGTAAATTCACTACCGTACAAGCGATCTGTGCTGCTGACTGCGGTGAAATGTATACATCATCTTAGATGAAGGATCGCATCTTGCATATGACAGGACCGCAGCACGATCATAAGATGATGTATACATTTCACCGTAGTCAGCAGCACAGATCGCTTGTACGGCAGTGAATTTACTCTCGTCCTCGGTTCATTCCTTTTTGAAGGTCTTGTGACAATTATTATTGTCACTCCGGAGGTGGGCTTGAGCAAAAGCTGGCGACCAGGAGTGCAATGCAACGTGACGAGCTCGTTGAAAACTGGGGAGTGAGGTCACAACCCCTCACCGCCATCAAGTAAGCTTTTTGCAAAGCCTTCCTTCCTTTTTTCACTTTTTATCCATTCCATTTTTAATGCATTATATATATATATATATATATATATATATATATATATATATATATATATATATATATATATATATATATATATATATATATATATATATATATATATATATATATATATACAGGGTGACCCAAAAAGATTGAAACGCGCTTTAATTCTTTACCTCTTGGAGATAAGTGGGCGCAATGTAAATTGCAAAAATGTTGACAGTAAGGTAGGAAATAAAACTACATTAATGAAATAGTTCTCCCATTAATTTTCAAAAAGTTAAAATTTTAACATTTTATACTACCCTCTTAGACAAATTTGGTCAATTAGAAAATTTTTATTTTTAATGCAACAAGATCAGTATTGAAACCGCATATCTGCATCTTTAAAATCAACTGGATTATGATAAAGGAAAAAAATCTGAATTATGCTACTTTTCCTTACCAAGTGAAAGGCTGTTTCATCAGTGAAAATAGGGATCATAAACAAATTGACGATGGGAATTGTTTAGATAAAAAATACGTTAATGTGCGTCAAAAGGTTTTATCACAAATGCATCTAAATATAGCATTACACAGACAGAGATCATATAAAGCAGTGGTACTCACTACGCTGTTGGGTATCCTATGTATTATCATCCAGTTTAAACTTTTTTGTGATATGTCACAAAAAAGTTAAATAATAATTTGATAACCCTTTATAATTTGATATATGCTCCTCATTCACAATGTTCAATTTTTAATTATATATATATATATATATATATATATATATATATATATATATATATATATATATATATATATATATATATATATATATATATATATATATATATATATATATATATATGAGAAAGAGTGTTAGTTTTTAAAATTTTATATACAACTGCATGATTATTTGTGACTGCACTTAGTTTTATATATATATATATATATATATATATATATATATATTATGATTTATTTGTATATAAAATTTCTTAAAGTTGTAATAAGCCATTATTCTGAAATTCTGAGGCAGAATCTGTTTTGGCTGTAGTACATGAGTGCAATAGGGCAAACAATATAAAGTGGTAGCTGAATTTCAGAGGATGCATTATCGTGTATTCTATATTATGTGAAGGATCTACAGTCATGAATTCGTTTTAATATATAAAAATAAAGGCGAATCGCATATGTATATAGGTGTATATGTATGTGTGTAATTGAGCTACTGAGCACCTATTATGCCTAAAAGAACGCAGTTTTTTTTTGTAACATAGATATTAAACAAAGGAGGTCGGAGACTTTCCAAAAATTTGAAGAATTTGACAGATTTCTAAATGTTTCTAAAGCAACATCATTTTGTGGGTTAAAAAGAAGGGTTTGCGAAAAGTATATCTTCTCATTCAAAAATAATGTCAAGACCTCGGTGTATTTTTTAACGATAGACAGATAAATTGCAACCGGTCTCTAGAAGCTGGAATTTTGATAAGTCGATAGTTTTTATACGTATTTTTAAAAATTCCGAAAAGCACGAAATAATCCATTCAGAAGAAAGAACGGTGGTGTATGATAGTCCATTGGTTAGAGCAAGTGGATTGCACTCGCAGGACACGTGTGGGATTATTGCTCTAGTCAAACTGTTCGCATGTCTACGAGGAGTATGCGCACGGTAAATATCTGGGTTCGAAAGTCCTTCGGAGAGGTTGGTGGTAGGGTACGAAGGACACGTTCCCTGTGGATGTTATCCGCACTGAGTTCAGTCTAATTTGGGTGGCACTGCCCCTGTCGACTACACAGATACTGTATACCTTCAAGTAGGGCAAACGCTCTGGTTCGAAAAAATAATTCCTCCACCATAGGCTGCAATTAGTGTAAAACTTCGGGTCGGTGCGTATATGTGGTTAATCTGTTAATCTGAGCACATTTGGACTGAGACGGACGTCGTCTGCCACCATTCCAGAATGTAAACGAATTAGATCGTCAATTGGAGGTCATTTGGAACAACATGCCTTAAAACAACATCCAGCAACTTTATGCATCAATGACACGTCGAATAACGGGTTGTATCAAGGCCAGATATGGACAAACGCCATATTGACGTGACCACTTGAGTGGATCTTTCAGTGCGATCAATTAGCCAATTGTTCTAAAATTCTAATCAGTCCTTTTCCTGTATATCCACATTATACGTACAGAATTTTGTCTCATTTGGATAATTATTTCTTGGTGCGTCGATTTTTTTTTGCATTAGAGTGTATTTGCAATAGCAGGAAAAAAAAAGCTTTGACTGTTTCATAATTACATTGGGTATTATTCAAGTTTAAATTTAAGCATGCTTTAAATATTCAGTGAAAACTTATCAGAGCATTCAGTTATAGTGTTTTAATGCCACCTACCTGTAGATAAAACAATATAAAATTGAAAAATGTATTTGTTGGAATTGATGTTTCGTTTCAAAGGCATCAAAAAATAAAACCAGGCTGTCAACTGCTTTCGCAGGCAAAACTCAACCTACTACTTCAGGAAACAAATAGAAACCACGCCAGCATAAATATAAGAAAAGGAAGTATATTTAAGGTGTTGAAAGCGCAGTACAGGAAGATATGATGTGGGTAGCACATGACGTACTCTAATGACTGAAACTAATTTTATTGTTCTATATTAATTCATTAAATTGAGTTTAATTACAAATATTTTCATTTGACACCTGGACGTACTTTCAAAGACAGCGTAGCAAAATTGTGAAAATCTATAATATCTGGAGAACGGGCGTAGTAACTAGAGTGATGGGCTTGACCTTATTCTCTTCATCGCCGAAACACGTATGAAACAAGCATTTAATTGATGCATTTGAGCATACGTAGTTTTGACTATTTTGCAAAACCAATTTGCAAAAAAAGCTACCAGTTTGCAAAAACAGACATATTCTTTTCTCCGAATCGTACCAAAATCTAATCACCACCAGAGTAACCCATAAGCGACTTTTCTACATTATTTTGTGAAATTTGGTTAATTAGTTAGTTTTTTAGCCAGAGTGGATACATATGATTTTTGCGAGCGATTTCGCAAAAAATCTTTTTTTACGGAATTGTACCTAAATTCAATCAGCAGAGTAATTCACATGTGATTTAACTTTAACTTTTATGAAATTTCATCATTTAGTTTTTGAATTAGAGTGGATACATACATTACGCAGATAAACACACACACAGACACACACACACACACACACACACACTCGTAAATACAGACATTACTTTAAAATTACTTTAAAAATAGTGTTCTAAGGTGCTTGAAACGTTTAGATCCGTCGAAAACTCCAAGTGCGATTTTCAACACGATTCCAATCCTTTCCCTATACATTGCCATGTACTGCAGGGATAGTGAAAAGGTACAGAATTTAAAGAAAGAAACATACAAAAATATGAGTAATATAAACCAACAACAGGCACGAAAAAATATTTGTTCAGTGAATAAGTCTACAAACTCAAGTCACATGTGATAAAATAAATAAGAAAACAGCCGGTTTCGGAAGCTAAATTAATGCCAATGTAGTAAAATAATGCGTACAAACTAGCATACCATACTTTTGTAGTCTTTTATTACAAGCTATTTTCAAAAGTTTCGTTTAATTAAATGATAATCTCCTAATCTGTTTATTTTTCTGTTTGTTTTGACATAGCGTACGTATTAAGTGGTTTTATTCTTTTTCTACTGTTGGACCAATGTATGTGCTCAGAGGTTCTTGTCATTTCATTATTTTTCGTTTGATAGCGCTTTTTCCATGGGTGATGCGTTCAGCTCTATATTGATAGATACATGTTTCGATATTTTCGGTACGGTCTTTGTGTCCCGATAAGGTTTCCTCCGATTTTAGGTCATAGTTTATACAATTTATTACTCTGTGAAATTTCCACCAATACACTTAAATTGGACTGATAAAGTTAGAAGCGTAATATTTGGAATGCGGGATAGAAGTTAGAAGTTAGATAAAGTTAGAAGCGTAATATTTTAAATATCGTATTTATCAGATGTTTTTCAGTTTTTCCATCAAAATGGGTCTAAATTCTAAAGAACTAATGATCTATAAAAACTAATGATCTAGAGAATTATCGCCAATTTTATCATATTTTATAAGTGACAGGTACAGAGTGAAAAAGTTATTAGATGCATTTTGTAATAATCTTGGTACATTTACCTTTTGATCCAAAGCAGTGTCTTGCTGTCATGAATTTAAATGAATAAATAATTGTTGGAATGATAAAACTTGAACTGCATATATATTACATCTCTGTATATTGTTATTTATAAAATAAGTTTATTAGAAAATACATCCCATTAATTATCTTATCTATACTTTTCACTCAAAAAATTTAATAAACTTGGCAGTAGTAATTCTTCGCTTCATTCAATTTTATGGGTGTGATTTTCTCGTCAAGCTGAAGAACTTATTTTTTTGATCAGATAATTTTTATTGATGCTGATTAATGACAAATTTTTCTTTGTTATGTATTTTTGTAACAATATTAATATATTACATGTAAATTATTGTTTTTGTGATACCTAGCAATTGTTAAATTTATTTTTCATGATCTGTGGAAAGGAATAATTCAGTATATAATTGTGGACATACTTGTAAGAAAATAATATTTTACTGATGCTCATAGAGCTTTCATTGGGTTACTCTTGGAAGCATACTATTCGGAGCTTGCTATTTGTTGTAATTTGTCTTAAAAGTAATCACCAGTTGCCATAAAAGTTAAATGATTGACAGGATTATGTTATATACGAATTACAGTAATAAAATTTATTATGAAAATGTATGTTCCATACCACATGAATACTGATACTGACACATTTTTTTTGTTTGATTTAAAAATAGTAAATTGTGCATAGTATAATCCTAGTGTTATAATAAATAACTAAAATGTTAATATATGTAATTAAATGTGTATTCTTTTACAGGTAGCATGGCTAAGGCTAGAAACACAAAGCCTACTCACTATTCAGAAACATCTTGTTCTGAAGAACAGTCGCTTAATAGTCAATAATCCAGACTACAGGCACTGGAATCTACACATAAACGATGTTCAGGAGGCAGACCGAGGGGGATACATGTGCCAAGTTAATACAGTACCGATGAAGAGTCTCGTCGGGTTTTTGGACGTTGTGGGTGAGTTGACAATTACGCTTTGCCACTTTTATAGCATGGAATATTGTTGATATGTTATTTATAAAAAATAAGCCACGATATGTGATTTTTCTTTATTGTTATTCGTACAAAGTTTGCAATAAGTACAACCAGAATGGATATTTTCGTAATTATAATATGTACACTGATTTCCAAAAGTTTAGCATGAAATGCGTATTTTCATTTTTCGAAAGTGTATTTGAATTTGAGTGACTGAAAATCGCTGCTGATGTAGATGGCAGTATGCAAATATCGTATGTTACAGCCAATCATGATTGACTGTCCCGATATATGTTAATTAGGCAGTCGTTAAAGACGTCAGCATTCTGTAGGGTTTGGGGAGGTGCATTTAAATGCTGATACGAAGTGTTTATAACTTTTGTAGGATTAATTTTGATGATATTCGTGTTTCTATGGCTGAAAGATGACGAATGACAGATAATGAGTGCTGGCGTGCAATCGGACGCATTGAAACAGGACAGTCAATCGAAGATATCGCTGTTTTCTTTGGCGTTAATCATTCGGAAATTTCTCGATTATGGAAACAATTCCAAACAAGTCAAGCAGTTGTCCAGAGACCTGTGCCCGGTCATCCAAGTGTTATCACCCCCTTTGATGATCGGTATATTGCTATAGTAGCCAAGCGGAATCGACGAGCGAACGCCATCGACTGTTATATCCTTGTTTGCAACAGCATTTGGTAAGACAATATCTGCCAGTACTGTGCGCCGAAGGCTTCACATGAAGGGGCTGTACGTTCGGGTAAAACGTTTTGGTGTTCAACTAACCGTCCAAGCCAGAGGGGCAAGATTAAATAGGTGTCGTCAACATGTCAATTGGACTGTCTCAGATTGGTGCACCGTCCTGTACCCGGACGAGTCCAGATTTGCCCTGGAATCAGATGATAAGCGTGTAAGGGTCTGGAGAGAACGAGGCGCACGCAATCAGTCCAAGAACATTATCGAACATCACACATTCAGAGTGGCAGCGTCATGGTGTTGGCTGGAATTTCAATGGGATATCGCACAGAGCTGCACACCTTTAAAAGATGTTCTATGACGGCTGCACGTTATCGAAATGAAGCCCTAGTCCCCATTGCGAGACTCTACGCTGCAGCAGTTGTTCCTGATTCCCTCCTTAGGGACGATAATGCCGACCCCATCGAACTAACATGGTTGACGAATAACTGGAAAGTAAGGGCATTTCTCGTATAGAGTGGCCGGCGTATTCCCACGACCTTAATCCTATCGAAAGCCTTTGGGATGCCCTTTAGCGTGCTGTTTGAATGTTTACTCCCGCCAGCCAGTCTCTTAGATTTTAAAACTGCCCTATTGAAGGAACGGACATTGCTCGCATTTGCAATGGTTGATCACCTGATTGAAAGCATGGAAAATCGTTGTAAAGTTTGTGAGAAGATCACGTGTGGTCACATACCATATTAATGGCAGTTTTGTTTGGTTTGTTTGTCTTTAAACATCATTTTGTTATTGGTCTAAATGTGACGTCCTCATATAACTTAAGAAAAGTAAATATTTTTTTCATCTTTGTACATAATTCTTGTTATTTTTAAGACATAAACACATTTGCTACTTTCATGTACAATTTTGAGTTACTCAAAGCTTTACTTTTCTATTGTTGTTGATATTACGTTGTTTTTTAACTTTTGGAAGCCAGCATATTAAAACATTATATCAATATACAGGGTGTCCCAAAACCATTGACCACAGTTTTTATTCCTTAAATATCGATCACGTAATTAGTGTACAGGACATATTTTACTCATTGGAAATGTTTCTGTTCGAAGGCCGTATAAAATTTAAATTTTGTATTTCTTCAAATTTAATCCCTTGAAAATGTTTATCGATCTCAGAATATTATGTACCCATTTTTAAGCAACTTTGTAATTTATTATATATGTCTAAGATCAATATTTAAAGAATAAAATCCGAATTCAAAGTTTTTGGGACACCCTGTAAAGATCCCCAATATAACTTCTGTATCTACGTGGCCTATATTTAATTTAGCAACTGTCTATTTAAAACCAATTTTGGTGAATCTACAGTTTTACTCATTTTCTGCGGCATAACTCTCAATTATTCATGTCCAAAATTCCTACCGAGTTTTTTCCTTTTTTCAAGTTTTTTGTGATTTAAAAATTATAATGTAAAAAATATTTGAAGGAATTTATGTTTTATGCCTAAAATTACAATTCAAGTTTCATTTCCTTTACAACACCTTTATACACTACTATATGTGCAAATTGTAAAACCACGAAGAACTAACTGGTGGTATTAGCTGGAACATATAGGATATTTACATCAAATTTGGACATGCACATTATTATAATGTCACGGGGAAGGAGGGCGTGTGTGCCCAAAATGTGACAAACGTGCCAACGACCAGAGCATATTTTATGCAATATGAGAATAAGATAATTGAAAGTTGTAATTAGTAAGAAGCAAATATGCTAAGCCGTGAATGTGTTAAGCCGTGATGTTCGCTGGCCCCTCCCAGGTTCTAAATTCGAAAAGCTCCTGTCCACGAAAATCCTGGATGACCTGCAGCACAAATACAAGATGCCAGATTAGTATATAAAAGACTTACCTTGCAAGCGACATCTCCTGAAAACATGTATATTAAATACAATTTCTGGAGACAAAGATAATGTTAAATAACCACACAGTTTTAAAGATAAATCACTTTCTTTATTCAATATCGTATTTAAGAAGAGCAGAAGTTAAAATTATAACTGAATCATTATCAGGAAGCACAACGCTAAGAAACTGGGACACTGGACTCAGGACCCATTTTAATATATTTGCTGCCACGGAAATGATCCAATAATAATACGTTATTCACGATATAAACAAAGTGGCACAACAACATTTAAGAATATAATAACACATAATAGAAGGAGGTATGGTCTCGAACAACGGGAGAAATCCGCACTCAGAGATTCAAAATAAGCAGTGAATTTGGAAGATCATGATAGTATAAGTTACTTGAATTAAGAAGATTGCAAATATTATTAGACGGAAGCCAGAGATTACGTTATGTAATGAAGAACTTTAAGTGATTGCTTCCGTAAACTCAGGAGAATAGTTAGAGTAGTTGCACAGATAGGTTTACCTTACCTCAGGACACGACGTTGCATAGACGTCAGGAGCTTACCTCCACCGCAATGTCCTCGGGAGTGATTCCCGTACTTTTAGTAAATCCGGCACACCTCGAGCATAAGAATGCACGGGCCCAGACAGGACTTGGCTTCATACTGCTCCATTAGTCACCAACCCTCAGATCCGGCATACATGGGCCTCGGATCAACTTCGGCACTCCGTCTGCTGATATGAAATTAGTTGAACGACGAATAACTCTCTTGATCAGGGGTCGAAGATCTCGATGTCCGTCGGCGATGTCAGCACCTTCCGGCTCTCCTTCCCATGTCCACGGGAGGCCAGGATTCGACTTATGCCGTCTCCCGCGCTCCGTGGTGGGCAACATTGGAAATGGTTCGGGCCGACCTGTGAGTGTCGACAACCAGACAGAAAGAAAAGCCCCGAATATTCTTTGCACCATGGTTTCATGCAACTAGTCGGATTCAGGCCCCAGAATCATTCGGACCTGCCAGAGAGCTTATTTACAGTTTTAGACCAATCGAAAATCATCACAGACCTAGCCTTGCCAACTTAGAACGGGGTCTTGAAATACAAAACATGCCGATACAGCAGACTCTTGACGCGAGGTCTCAATCTCATCCTGAAGTTTCACTCCAAACTCTATTTTATCGAAAATGCAAGCCTTGCACTAACATTACCAGGCCACGAGTAAGCTCGACATCTGCTTTTACCCGGGAATAAGAACCTTGAACTTTAACGGTCAAATAATGACGAAACTTCTCTCTGAATGTGGTTTTTCCAGAACAATAAAATGGCTAAAAGCTTTTCTTTTAGTATAGCATATTTTGTATAATAATGAATTTAGAGGGATAATTAAAGCAGGGTTTAAAATGATGTAAACATATAGAATCTTGATAATTAATATATAAATTGCGATTTTTACACAGGTGTTGCGAGATTATGAAATCTCGTCACAACAATAATGTTTGTGAAAATGCATATAGGGGTTCGGAGTAACGGTCACTGAAATTTCCTCTATTAGATGGGAATATGTGGCTAAAATGAAATATTCAAGTCAGTGAAAGGCCAACATTAAATCCAATATGGGTTTTCTGTGTTTTACTATGCCCCGCACCAAAGTAGGTCCTATTATAAACACCTGACGGATATTGAGAAATGCAGGATTGTTGGGATGAGAGAAGTTGTGCTATTGCCATCCACACTGTACCAAACAACAGTACAGTGATGCGAATGTAAAGTCAATAGACAGAAAATAAACGAACGCACAGAAATCCGGAACCTGGAAGTAAAAATCACAGTAATGGCATGGGGTGAGAGGAACCTGATAGCAAGGTAGTGACCTATATCACAACGATTTCTGTAATGCTATCACAACAATGGATCACTGTCAAATGACAGCTTTTCCTTGCAACGCAGCTAGACATAATCTACTTAATAGAAGACTGGTTGCATATTGCAAAGCATTCCTTTAACCCTTAGCCACATACATCTCAGGTTGCAATAGGGTATCGAACACAGGCATTGGCCTGCTGACTGGAAACATATGGTGTTTATGACTGGCAACATATGATATTTATGACTGGCAACGTATGGTGTTTATGAATGGCAACATATAGTGTTTATGACGAGTCGCAATTCAACTTGCTACAAAATGGTGGTTTCATAAGTATTCGAAGTATTCGGTTTCATAAGTATTCGAAGATATTTTTGTGGACGGCAACTTGTTGCGTGCATTTACAGCATCAAACCTTCTCAACACTAAGCATTTTTTTGGATTACCAATTGGTTCCATTCTCAATTTTCCTTAATATGATATGAGTGGAAGCTCAACAACCAGTTATACACCAGGAATATTTCAGAGGCAGGGATGATAATTGTTCATCAGATTTGTCCTGACGCTATATTCCAGCAGGGCAATGGTCTATTACGCATGTCCAGGACCAATTCCATGTACAGTATATACAGCTTATTTCTATGCCTGCAAGTTTACCAGACGAGTCCTCAAATGAAAATGCCTTGGATATTGCAAACTAACTGACCCGTAAGGCACATCCACCAACCACCACAAATGTACTCTGAACTCGCATAGACGCATACTGGCAGGATATACATTCTACAGACGAATATCGAAAATATCTTCCAATCAAAGTTACGTCGTATAGAATCTATTATTGGTGCTCGAGGTTGTTTCACACTATACTGAATTTTGAACTACAAAATATTGTATTGTTCTACAAATGTAATCAGGTACCTTCTGTAATATAAGCAATTGAGATTCTGTTCACTTGAATAGAGTAATCACAAACAGTACTGTTTAATAAATTAGAAATGTTTTAGGCTTAACATAACATATACAACTTGACTGTACAAACTCAGAAACCATTTTTGGAATGATTTAAAAATATTTACAAACACATTATATTAGGGGAATATCACTTTTCATTTACCGTACAATTGAGTTTGAAATAAAATTCCAAGTACAGTATATACAGCTACACTTTTGCCACGTCTTATGCAGGCACTGATTTAATAACTATCGACATAAATGTGGATTAAAGACTCGTTACTAATCGCAATACGGTGCTGTTTCCTTCTACATTAAGTTGTAAGTTGTACTGTTATATCAGTCCACTCAAGATCTGTAGCACCCGTAGGCGGCGCCATGGGTGGTGCTTCAGCACCCCCATTACAAATTGCGCAAACTCCACTTTTTACTTAACTTCCCGTAATATTAATTTATTACCTATGAATTTTCTGATTGTAATTAATTTAATGAGTTTACACTCTAGGGGAAAAATTTTACAAACCCAAAACATTTCTGCATAATAATTTTTTACGCACACAATATTATTTTACAAATGTGAACATTTTTCTTTGTCCAAACATTCCGCCCTTTGTTTCCGTTTTTCTTTATTGATGATTTTTGGAATCACACCAAAATGATATACCATAATATATGACAGGAACGTAGCAGAGGCTGCAAGGTCATTCTCCCCCCCCCCCAATTTTTTTTTCGGGCTACGTGCCTGATATATGATCTTATGTTCTATGCATATCAGTATGGCACCTCCAATTGTGAAAACCTGGGGCCGCCTATGGTAGTACCTATACGTCAATAATAGTTTAGTCAGTACTTAGAGCGAATGAGTGTGCTGCAGATACGATCATTACTTCTGAAAATCTTTATCATACCGACTTAATTATGGGTATGATGTCCGTGGTGACCAGTTTAGTCTATTGAAATAAAATTCGATGCAGTTATGATAGATGCGCCTAACATTAAATATATCATTAAATGTCATAGTCCACTTTGACGATGAGAACTTGCAATCCCATCTCAGTAACTCAACGGTAGAACGTATGCTGGCCAGTACGAAGATTCGCAGTTCGATTTCCGGTTGGGGCAGCAGGGTTCTTTACGGTGGCGCCCTAAGAAATGAACTCTGTAGGTTATTTCAAAGATTTCAGAGGTCTGAAATTGACACTATTATGAATAGCATGGATTCAGTGAACTCTGATATATTGAGCGCCGATTTCTAATCCGGGGATTAAAGACCGCATAGGATGGTAACCTGGAGGATAATAATAGCAGAAGGAGGTGGCAGCCAGATTGTCAATAAGACGTCAATCTGACTTTAGAGGATGGAGAATATAGAGTCCACATCGATAAAAGCTTGCAATTTCGTCTCAATAGATCAACGGAGAGCATCGGCTGACGAGTACGAAGATCCGTGGTTCGATTCTCTGTTGGGGCATTAAGGTTTTTTACAGTGTATGTCATACTACAATTCTAATTGTATAAAATCTATTGTGAAAACTACAGACTCATATATTTAGCCGTGGTTGAAATCTTGTTAGCATGTTAGAACGATTGTCGAAGTACACGATATGTTGTGTGCACAATTCAATTTTATATATGTGTATTATTAGAACCCCCTATATTGCTTGAAATGCTATTAAAATTACTTCTTCTTATAGTCTTTTTCGGGCGATGGAAATACAATAATTTTTTGCCAATTTTCTGTAATACCTGTAGACTGAGGAGCGAGATTAGTAAGAAACGTATAATGAAAATGTTGTCACCTTCGCAGATAATTAACAATCTTTTGAATTTCCCGATATTTTATGTAGACCTTATTTTATTATGAAAATTATTTCTATTATTCCGAAATAGATAAGAAAGAAATAAGGTTTTATCTTATCGTTTTACGGGAGACGTTTCTATCTGAAGTATCAAAAATATTTATGTAATATGAAAATATGTGGTGTAATATGTTGTTAGTGACATATATTTACATATAGATTGGATAAATGAATAGATATAATAAAACCCCCATCAAGTTCTTCATCTGCAAATTAGAAGATAAATATATTCTACATAATATATATATATATATATATATATATATATATATACATACAAAAGTGAAAATATATAAATTTTTTAAAACTATTTACAAAAACCAAATGCAAACAATTCAATCGGCACCATGCAGCCATTTCATATCGCTTATCATACAAATCTCCAAAAGGAATATGTTAAAAGGAAGTGAACCTTAAAAAAGTACCACAAATTGTCCGGGGGGGTTATGACCCCCACTCCCCGGTTAAAGCATATTTTGAGCCGCGGCAACACTCCCGGAGGCCGGTACTAATTTGAAAAGATCATATATCAAATATATATATAAAACACTACAATTAAAATACAAACAAGACAGGAATAAACGATCATTATACCAACAAACGGCAAATGAACGGCAAGTAGGTGCTGATTGTTCCAGTAAGGAGGTTTAGATTAAGATGCAAGTAGGTGTTGATTGTTTAGGTGATGGTGTTCTACGAGTTTACGAGTTTTACAATATAACCCTAACGGAATTTTATCGTTAGCATTTAAATAAAAGCACACATAAAGTTTGAGCAGATAGAAATATGGCACTGTCATGAACGTATTGGATTCGAGATGGCCTGGTGTTTTTATACAAAATGGTAAGAGAAGACACTTAGTTGATGCTTACGTTTAAGTTATAATGTATGTACGGGGTTCGTTTGTGCTATTATCTGTTAGATGTTTGATATACGGTTATATGAGATGCGATTTTTGTTGTAATGGGAATTACGTAATTTCTGTACTTTTTTGCTATATATTTTGTGGTTTAAGTATTAAGTACTTGGTTTTCGGCAGTGTATCAGCTTCCGGGAGTGTCGTCATGACATAAAGCTGGCTTAACCGGGAAGTGGGGGTCACAATCCCCCCGGCTACTTTTAATACATTGCTGTTCTTCTCTTTCATTATAAATCATTTATATATATATATATATATATATATATATATATATATATATATATATATATATAATTGAAGAATTTTAATTTATTTGTATTATATATATAAGAGATTGATCATTTATTGAAATTATTCTGTATAGCTAAAATGAAAAAAGGAATGCCTGAAGTGAATATTTGATATCAATAACGACTGTACTACAAACTTATGAGGATGATAATTAGAACATTATAAATAAAACATTATCAATTAAACCGGTATTGAATTGGTTCAAAAAACTCATTTTTCCCTGATCTATATATAAGTTAAGGAATTGAAAAAGAATGTATATATATATATATATATATATATATATATATATATATATATATATATATATAATTGTAAATCCAATGGTAGAATGTAAGTAGTAACTCATGATACACTATCTTAAAATTTGCCTACAAAATACAATGAAATAAAAAACATTCAACCATAAAGAGGAAATTATAAAACGTAATGCAGGTCATAAAGACAAAGACAATCAGCAATATTCATAGGTGAGGAATGAAAATAGGAAAAGAAATCAAGCATAAAAGCTTGCACGTGGAAAAGCTCTAGGCTTAAATATAGTTCATTTCGAAAAAATTATTTTTCAAGTCCATATATCCCTTCGAAATGAACACAAAAATGCTTGATTCTGAAACACAAGATATATTTCATCTATTAACTTGTGTTATATGGACGACAAGCATAAAGATTGGAAAAAATGAAGGAAATATAAATACCTTAAAAAACACCTCAAACGTACAACCATGACGAACAATATATGACTATATATATATATATATATATATATATATATATATATATATATGCCATATTATTCGTTTTGAGTAATATGCAGATGTTCTAAATTATTAGTTATTCGAGATATTATTTTTCCTTCATATCTGTCGTTTTTAAATTATGTACTAAATTATCTTGATAATACTTCAATTACAAATCCTCATTTATTCTATATATAAGAAACGCTAATACTTTCCTTTAATGTATGAACATGCGGCATATATTAATTCTAATTATTAGTAATGAATAAAATTATAATTTTCATTTCATCACTAGTACCTAACTTCGAAATTCATGTTGTACATATTAGATGTTTCTCGACCATCCTCATTTTCATTCATATTACTGAAAAAATATGACTCGAAATTTTACAAAAATGTTACTGAACAGATGCTGATAACAGTTATAAATTATTCGAATTAATGTGCTGGAGATATTGTTTTTACTCTAAAGAATAGAATATTTTTAAGCTATTGTAGGAAAAAAAACAATTTCAATGATTAAAAGCTATAGAGCTATAGCTATATTTTTCTCTCAGATTTTCAAAACTGATTATACGAATGCTAGTTAGAAGGAAATACTGATTATAATTAATGTTTTGACTGTTTGAAATGACATAATGCAATAAAATAAACTAACATGTAATAGATTAATTACTTGGAAGAGATTTTTTATTATCTAATTATTCGTAAACTTACAAATATTTTTTTAAATACAATCCGGAAAGACATTTCAAAAACTCCAAAATTGGTTTTATATAGCAGATAATTTGGCAAACCTATGGCATAGTGGATACAACGTTATTGCACATAATACGTTAATGTGTTTTTCTTCCGTTTGGCATAAGTTCTACGAAGTTTCACAAGAAAAAGTTGTAAATGATCCTTGCGATCCTAGCTGGAGCTCAAACTGCGGGTCTTTATACTCAGCAGCCGTCGATCTTCTAATTGAACGGAATTGTAAGCTCTTATCGTGGCAGTGGACTCTGCGACGTATTTTATAATAACAATCCTTCGTTACTAGTTCGTACACAGGGGCCACACACCTACATTAAAATATTCTTTTTTAACGGGCAATTAACTGATTTAGAAGCGCCAGAAAAAGATAATGCATTAACATATTTGCTGGAACATTTTATTTCCTCATAATAGGAAAGTATTGTTATTTCGATAATCCTCGAATATGAGATTGTAACGAATAAGCACATATGAAGACCACATGGAAATATTTCAAATAGTTTAAAATTTTGGAAATATTTCCGTCTGAGTGGTATGTGCGTGTGTGCAAGTATCAGTGTGCGTGTGTGATTCAGTGTGTGTGTGTTGTTGTTGAAACCCAGACCATCCGACCTACCAGAAGGGTGTAAGGTAACTGTTTGGACGGCCGGGAAGTGCCACCCAATATAGACCGGAACCCAGTGGGGGAGGCATCCAAAGGGACTGTACCCTCCTTCCCCTACCACCAACCTCTCGGAAGGACTTTCGGACCCACATGTTTAACGTGATCGTACTCCGCATGAACACGGCGGCAGTTTTGGCAGCGGCTGGAATCGAACCCGGGCCTACCGAGTGCAACTCCAGCGCGCTAACCAATGGGCTACCGCGCCCCTCAGTGAGTGTGTGTGTAAGGTGTGGGAACCGTGACTCAAGAGCAAATTCAAATATAACTTTGAAATATTATGTGAGGAAACATTATGTAAAAAAACTAGAAGTGAATAGAATTTATAACCATCCCTATGATTAGAATGAGAATACTGCTATATTTAAGACTAGCCGCCTTTGGCGACCAGCCTGTTCGCTACCCTTGAAAATTCTGACCGTGGCAAACTCGTTGGCGCGACCTACCAGAAAGGTGTAAGGTAACTGCTTGGAAGGCCAGGAAGTGCCACACAATTTAGACCGGAACCCAATGGGGGAGGCATCCAAAGAGACCGTACCCTCCTTCCCCTACCACAAACCTCTCGGAAAGACTTGCAGTCCCACACGTTTAACGTGATCGTACTCCGCGTGAACACGGCTGCAGTTTTGGCAATGGCGGGAATCGAACCCGGGCCTACCGAGTGAAATTCCCGCGTGCTAACCACTGGGCTACCGTGCCATCCGCGACAATCTCCATAACTTTATTTTTATTCGGCAATTTTGGGAATCGAACCCGGGCCTACCAAGTGCAAATCCCGCGCACTAACCACTGGGGTACTTCACCCTCCGCGATATTCTTCATAACTTTCTTTTTATTCACCCAATTTAGACCGGAACCAAGTGGGAGAAGCATCCACAGGGACCGTACCCTTCTTCCCCTACCACCAACCTCTCGGAAGGACTTACAGACCCACATGTTTAACGTGATCGTACTCCGCGTAAACACGGCGGCAATTTTGGGAATCGAACCCGGGCCTACTGAGTGCAATTCCCGCGCGCTAACCACTGGGCTTCTTCGCCCCCAGCGACTATCTCCATAACATTCTTTTTATTTACCCAATTTAGAACGGAACCCAGTGGGAGAGGCATCCACAGGGACCGTACCCTCCTTCCCCTACCACCAACCTCTCGGAAGGACTTCCGGACCCACATGTTTATCGTGATCGTACTCCGCGTGAACACGGCGGCAGTTTTGGAAGTGGCGGGAATCGAACCCGGGCTTACCGAGTGCAATTCCTGAGCGCTAACCACTGGGCTGCCTCGCCCTCCGCAACTTTCTTTATATTCACCCAATATAGACGGGAACCCTGTGAAGGAGGCATCCACAGGGACCGTACCCTCCTTCCCCTACCACCAACCTCTCGGAAGGACTTACGGGCCCACATGTTTAACGTGATCGTATTCCGCGTGAACACTTCGGCAGTTTTGGCAGTGGCGGGAATCGTACCCGGGCCTACCGCTAACTTCCCGCGCGCTAATTTACAATTTAAAATGACCATATGCTCTCTAAGCTCTTAATTCCATCATCCTCATTCCATCGTTCCATCATTTAAAATATCCATAAAATTTAAATATCCATCGTTCCATCATTTAAAATATCCATAAAATTAAAATATCCATCGTTCCATCATTTAAAATATCCATAAAATTAAAATATCCATTTAAAAAATCCATATCGTTCCATCATTTAAAATATAAATATAATAATTTCTACAGTGCATATGTTAAGCTCTTATTTCATTTAAAATCGGAAGCGCGGGAAACGGAAAGTAAAAACTAATTCGGTTTCTTATTGTCCCACCCATCGCTATGCATATACAGAACCGTGACGTCACCTCCACCTTGACGTCCCCACCCACCACCTTCCCTGCTTCAGCGGGGGAGAAACGAAGCGGTACGCCGAGCGGAACGCCGAGAAATATAAAATCATAACGTCTTTAAAATTGCGATCCTGAAGGCAATTTTCATTATTTCTGGACCAGATTATACTTGTAAGAATGCCAGATATTTCAGCTTTCTAAAAATGTAAATTATTAGTCGAAATTATGAGTACTTTTTACTATGCGAGAATTTAAAAACCAAAAATCGTTTTTTTGAGCCAAAAGTGACTTTTGTTTTAAAATCTTTAAAAAATATTAGAAATCGAAATGGAGATTTGAAATTGATATATTTTTACTCGCAATTGTCTGCTCTTTCCGATGGTGTGAGTTGTTTTTTTCTACGACGTCTGGATCGTGGAGAAAAAAGGGCAAAAAGGGCAAAAAAAGGTCGAAATCGCATAAAACATTAAATAAATAAAAAAATAATTAGAATTTTGAAAATCGGTTTTCACGTGTCCCCTTCCCTCCCCCCCGGGTCTCCGATTGCCAAATTTCGTAGCTCTCCGACGCGCGGTCGCGAAACGTATAGTGTATAAGACAGACACACAGACACACACACACACACACACACACACAGACATTGCCTTTTATTATTTAAGATTTTGATATTATTTTTTCCTATGGAAAATTATGATAATTTACAAAACAATGATGGCGAAAAATAGACAATTTAAAGTGACGGTATGATTAGAAAGAGTTATAAAATAGAATAAAATACGTAATAAAACATAAATATATAATAAAACAGAAAAGACAACTGCATCAAATGCATTGGAATGACAAGCATGATTTTAACTTGCGAAAACAGCGGTTTATTAAAACTAAAACGTACTGTACATTAAACTGTGTAAAGAACAAAGTAATAACATTTTACACCTTCCTTCTTTTTTCAGTTCCACCATCGTTCATAGACTCCGAAACAAGCTCCGAGGTACTAGCCCGAGAGGGCTCAAACGTCACACTGTCTTGCCGAGTCAGGGGACATCCGGCTCCGTCCGTTGCCTGGCGAAGGGAAGACGGACAGGCGCTGATGCCCAACATCTGTTCCCAGCACGAGGACAGATGCCAGAACGGTAAGAACTTTTAGTGCATGAGATAAGATTTTGAAGGATGAAAACTTTAAGAACGGTGAGAATTTTAAGAAATTGGAATAATAATTTGAAGGAGTATATGTAATAAAGCAAAATATCAACCCACGATGGTTTTCAGGGTTCACTTTATATTCCATCAGTGTTTTATAGAATGAAATAAATTATAAAGGTTCAAACCATCGATTCAAGTCGGACAGTAGGTCGAACTTATGATGGATGTCTTGGAGGTCAAACTGTATTGAATGAATTAAATACATAAAAACAACTTGATGTCATGTGTCACTAATATAGAATAAACTTAAAACGACTTTTGCTTAATCAGATATATTAAATTATCTGAAAACATATTGTTTCTCAAATAAAAGTGACTAATGAAAAATCTTTAAGCATTACCAAATTTACTGTAATCGTGAAATTCTTCCCACAATATTAATCGTATTTCAGCAACCAAATGCTTCAAAATATATTAGTCAACTTTATGTTAAAAAAATAATATCTTGATATTGTGCAGTATCAACTTCAATCGACTACATAAACTAAGCACTATTCAAATGTGTCTGCAGTCAATTATAAATAGCTGCATTACATTACAAAAAAAAAACTTCTTACACACAAACACGACAGACACAAATCATTTGCCATGTTCTGTACGCCATGGTTTTAATTACTCGCAGTACTAGCTCATACAACACTCATACAGACTCAACCCTACTTTTAAAAGTTTTTATTCCCGCCATAAAACAAGATAAAGTTACAAAAGATTAGCTCAGATCTGCTATTCATAAAGTTGCAAAATATTTCCTGCCATCTACTCCATGTTTACGCATGTCATCCTCTACTCATTCTATTTAATATTAATATTTATCATACGACTTCCTATCAAAACACACATACTACAGATGAGTTTCATGTGACGTCACGTTCGCGATTCCACTGCACAGCGGCCATGTTCTTTGTAGCATCGGTCTATCCGTACGTAAAATGATAACGTTCATATTACTTGACAAATTTATTTCCTCATAATATATTACATAGAAACACACAGAATTAAAATGTTCTTTACTTGTGAAGTAGATAAAAGAGAATAGTTAGGACAATTTAAGGTGATAAGAATATCAACACACCCAAACAAATATAATTTTTTATAGATTTTCAATGTTAAACAACAAATAGTTAGCCTTATTATCTAGCAAATAAGTAATATGAACTGATTATTTCGCAAATTAGTTAGTTTATTCAATTATAATAAATATATTAAGATTTACATACTATCGCATTAAAATAAATTAAATAAATAAGCATCAAAAGTACCTTGACTTCTTATTTTGTAGACTGACTTGGAGTAACTGTAATATATAGCGTTACACCAGGTTATTTGATGGATGGTATCAGGACAGGCGATTGAGAAAAACTTTGTATTGGAATAATAAATTTATTTTCAGATAAATCCATAATAATTAATTTTTCTCTATACCTTTGTTGGCTTTCTAAAGGCAATTTATCGATGTAATCAGATAATTACATAGTGTAAACCTATCTATATTAAGAAAAAATCGCTACACTCTGTTAACAACTAACACTTTAAC
Organism: Amaurobius ferox; assembly: GCA_951213105.1. NCBI lineage: Eukaryota > Metazoa > Arthropoda > Arachnida > Araneae > Amaurobiidae > Amaurobius > Amaurobius ferox. The sequence continues at coordinate 34,885,159 of OX578144.1, read as the reverse complement.
GTTGGAAGAATACAGTGAAGGCTGACGGCGTCTACAAAGAGTATGGTGGTGAATGTGATGTTGGTGCAACTCATCTATACCATCAGCGATTAATCAACGTTCCCTTATACTCCTTAACAACGAATTTACAAACTTTAATGCCGCAAACATTTTATTTCAAGTTTTCAATTACTGGTAATACCATGGAGGTCAAATGGGCGAACTCTCTCTAACGGAACTATAGTAGTATTTTAGAAAGTAATCGTCAGTACAATTATCCATCATATACACATAAGGAATATATGGCAATAAATGTACCCACTCTAACACTCTGTAAAATAAATAAATATTTACTAAAAATAAAAACTTCCAACTAAAAGTTTATTTGCATAATATAGGACTTGAAATGAAAATAATTGCTTTAGTGTTTTCGCTCGCATAGAAGCCAGTCATCGACGACATTTGACGAGTATATGTACAATACAATCGAGCTTTATAGAAATTCAACTCCCATGTTAAATTTGCATAATACCAAATGCCAATCAGCGAAAAGAAAGTTGGTATGATGAGTAATACAAACCAAACATAAATTCATAAAATCACATGTAAAGTACCAAATGTCATACAGGAAAACATATTAAAAAATATTAAACATGTATGAGCTTAGCGGTTTAACATGCATGGTTTCGATGATAAAACGTTAGTCAAAATGAAGTTGTTAAACGGGGTCAAAATTAATCTCACAAATAATCCCCTAAATAAATTTACGTATAAATAAACAAAGATTCATAAAACAAAATTTTCTGGGGTTATTGCAACACGTTAAAGTAAAAGTTTTATCAAACAGGGGAACACAATGATCATTGAGAAATATTTGGGATAAAGCAGTGGTTAATTTTTATTTTCAATATCAAGAGCATGTTCAGTTAATCTAATGCGCTAACAGTCTATTCAGTACTACCTATATAATATTTATTAAAACTTTGGGATAACGAACACCCCTGATTGACTTAAAATATTAGGTTTGAATGTATTGTTCCGAATACGATTAACAAAAAATCTACACGATAAGACGCTAATCAAAACTAAGTTTCTGGAGGGGTTCAAAATTAATCCCACAAATGTTCTCAAAATAATATTATAAAGAAATAAATAAGGGTTCATAAAGTGTTCCAGGGGCTATTGAAACGCGCTAAAGTAAAAGTTTTATCGAAATGGGGAACAAAATGATCATAGAGAAAAGTTTGGGATAAATCAGTGGATAATTTTACGTTTTGAATATCACGGATATGCTCAGTTAGTCTAATACACTGTCCGTTTAGTACTGCCAATATAAATTTTATAAACATTGCCAGATGAAAAATGTGGGCAGAAAATACCCAGATTGACTTAAAGGGATAGGTTTAAATTTATTAGTCCGAATACGTCTAATGACAGAAACAACAGTGGAATGGGCTGGACAGGTTAAAAATTAAATTCACGACAGAACCAATTAAACACCAGGGTAAAATATTATAGGATTAAATGGAAGACTATTTCTATGCGTTAAATTAGTGGTGAAAAAGATGAATAAATTTTTAACGAATATCGGAGTAAATATTACAGATAAAAGTATATATATTGGCGCCATCGTATCCGTGAGAAAGTATGAAGAATTGATGATCTATATGTGATCTATGTAGGCGTGGTCTACGAAGGCATGGTTGATGCAAAACCAACTCAGTTTTATTTCAGTTCTTAAACTAAAATTTAATTAAAGTTTATTTATTAATAATTTATTTGTTTATTTATTTCTACAAGGTATTTGACAAAACCATTAATAAAAATATAATACACAAAAACGGTTAATGAAATGTGTTTCTCAGACATATATTTTAATTTATTTTCAGATGTCCTATACGAGGGCACGGACTTAACAATAATCAAAGTGAGTCGACTCAATATGGGGATGTACCTATGTATAGCCAATAATGGAATACCTCCAAATGCTGTAAGAAAAGTTATGCTACATGTACATTGTGAGTATATTTTGAATGAATTAACATTAATTTTACAGTGTGATAAATGAACTAAAATCGTAATTACATCTTGTAGTTATTACACCTTACAGTCTAACTAGAGGCATAGCGAATATATGTCAAATTGGAGGTATCTGACCCCGGGTGCCAGTGAGTGGGGTCTCCGAGATAGGGTAGGATATTAAAGAAAATCATTTTCTAAAAGACAGACAGCAAATTTTAATAAATTTTATTTCTGCAAAAATAGCGGCCTTTTTATATACTTTTGCTTTGTTATGGAATCACTTTATGCCAAATTTAAATGCTGTCAGATGGACGATTCAGTCTTATAAAAGGGAGGAGGATTACTAGTTGTCCAACATAATTTTCTGCCCTTGCCCCAACGAGTTAGTATATATCTACCTCGAGTATGATACTGCATCTAAGTCCTGTCCCTACTTATAACATATTGAACTTTTTCATAAGCTGTTTATGCGACCTGGACCTTTATGAATACTCGTATCCTCCACATCTGTCGACGATAATGGAGGCTGCATATGGAGAAAAGCAAAGATCAATAGGTGTTCTGTTTTTGAATATAGAGCACTAAAATATATTTCTCTTCTGGTATGCATCATTATTTGATTAAATTATCTTCCCACTTGGACACTAATAGCTTAATTGTCGAAAGTAATTGAAAAAAATAGTATATATATATATATATATATAATATAATATGATATAATATATATATATATATATATATATATATATATATAAAGAAATACAATCCCAAAAAGTATGAAATTCAAGAAAGAGAAAGGCGCAAATTGCCGCACTATCAGAGTCTTGAAATATAAGATTTAAAATGAAAAAAGAAAACAACGCTTTATGCAACGCTTTATACGCTTTATGCAACGCTTTATACGCTTTATGCAACTCTTCCATGATTCTCGTCTTGCTGGTTAGTAAAATTTCCAATTTTTGTTATTTTGATCATTTTTATGTTGTCTGGGATTCGGCCATTTTTTCCCCACGGGCATGTTCGATTGTTGTTTCGGGCGTGCAGAGTCTCTGGGAGCGTTTTCATGAAGTCAAAGCTAGCTTCTAACCAGGAAATAGGGGTCGCAATCCCCCTCGACCTTTCTTTTCATTTTAAATTTTAAATTATATATATATATATATATATATATATATATATATATATATATATATATATTATACCCCCTTGACCTTTTTTTCATTTTAAATCTTATATATATATATATATATATATATATATATATATATATATATGTATATATAATGGAATACGACAATTTTACAGCTGAATCCCAGGTGCGCCATTCAACATACCTACACTTTTGATCTCAAAGAGTATATTTTATTTTAGCACGTCTCTCATAGATATCGATATTATAAACGTATGTTTAAAAATATATTATACTTCATTTTCACTGTTTTAATCTCTCTTAACAGTTCCACCAATGATTTCTATACCAAATCAGCTGATTGGTGCATCCATCGGTGAGGACGCTACGCTGGACTGTAACACCGAGGCGTATCCAATGTCCATAAATTACTGGACTAAAGAGAACAGTGTGATGATAGTTTCTAATAGTAAATATATAACAAGTATACAGGATAATACGTATAAAGTGCATATGAAACTGACTGTAGTGAGTGTGCGGCCAGAGGATTATGGCGTATACAAATGCTCAGCAAGAAATTCTTTAGGTACAACAGACGGATCTATACGGTTATACCGTAAGTATATGTTTTCCTACAATCTATACCTGTAAACTGTTTGAAACTCGCAAATTCATTTTATAAGACTATAATTACAATTTATTGGTTCATACTTTTTACAAATGTATAATTATGGCAATAGTTCTTCTAATATATACTATTTTGATTCAATGTAAACTTTTTTATACTGTAGTGCAGTTTTTAACAAAAGAAAAACTATATGTGAAAAAGTATTTTGCTAATGACAACATCGGTCATAGAAGTTGATAGAAAGTATCGGCCAGTTTCAAAAGTAAAAGACAAAGGAAAACCGACAAGCCTTTCTTTGTAAAGTTAGACATAGTTACATCTGTAGCAAAACACAAGAACGGGTTATCTTCTATGAGTAGAACGAGTAGAACGGGTTATCTTCTATGAGTAGAACGAGTAGAACGGGTTATCTTCTATGAGTAGAACGTGTTGAACGGGTTATCTTCTATGAGTAGAACGAGTAGAACGGGTTATCTTCTATGAGTAGAACGAGTAGAACGGGTTATCTTCAATGAGTAGAACGGGTTCTTGAACGAGTAGAACGGGTATATCTTCCAATACAATTTTAGTGTTTTCATTTAGTATATACAAACGAGATCAGGATGTTTTATTCTTTTGATCTGCAAATTCAGAGCAACGGATTTCGCAGAATATCGCTAACTTGGCAACTTTTCTTAAACGTTGACAAATTGAGGGAAATATCGCCAAATTGAAAAAAACGACGCAAATCAATGAAATGAAATTTGTTTTTTAGAAGAGAGTACTGAAACGATGTTTAGGTAGCATTTGTCTGCCAGCCCATCCGCCCTACTTAGTAACACATTTAGCGATTTTGTAAAATGTCACCAAATTGATAAAATTTTTTGTAAATTTGTAAAAATGTCATGAAATTGATAAAATTGCGCTTAATAAAAGAAATTATTGTGTTTTGTTAGGGGATAGTATTGTGATGATGTTTCGTCAATTTGTTGCCAAATGGGAATATCAGTTCTACAGTCCCACTTGGCGTTAACTTTGGCGATTTTTTCAATTACCGCTAAATTGACAAAATTGTCGCCAAATCTTCCATGGCATTCCAGAAGTATTCAGACGACATGATTTCCACCAATTCATTTGAAGCAAATGATATCATGTCGTTTAGCAAACGGATGTAAATTCAATGTGTTTATGCAGCATACGGATTTTATTAAATCTTTTTCGATTTGAATAATAAAGATATGCATATAAAATAAATTTCATTGACATTGCATTTTTGACTGAATTATATCAATTAAAGTCTTCAGGTGTAAACATTAATATTATTGATATTTTCGGGGATTATTAATTCAGGGATTATTGATATTTTCAATTTAATATGTCATTGTTTTTATTATGACAAAAATTGTTGAAACTCATATATAGTATGTTGTACGAGTAATATTCTACGAATTCACGGGTATATCTTCTAATCTACGAGAATATAAGTACTACAGGTATATTGGCACATATTTTGATTTATATTGGCATATATTGGGATCAATTACGACCTTCTGGTATAAAGGTTACGGGGATTATTGATATTTTCAATTTATTACGGAACCTGTTTTATTTTGGCAACGATTTTTGAGACTCATATTGTAATACGGGTAAGCTGATACTAACCCACAGGCATATTTTCTAATTTGCGATAATATAAGTAATACGGGGGTTTATATATATATATATATATATATATATATATATATATATATATTCTCATATAATTTTAGTGCTTTCATTCTGGCATACATTGGAATCAATAACGGGTTTATTGATATTTTCAATTTATACATGTAATCTAATAAAACAGGTTATATCTTCTAATATTCGAGTATATAAAGAGTACGAGTCCCTTACAATTTTAGCGTTTTTATGTAGTACTAGCAGCATACCCGTTCTTCGTACGGAGTATATAATATAAAGAAACTTGAAATTCATAATCATGCCCAAATTCTTATAGTATACTAAATGACATGTTTAATCAAAATATTCTGTTAAAATATTTAATATAATGCTCCTAAAAAGAAGTTTAAGAATCTCTGTTCTCGCTATATAAAATTATCTTCATGGACATATCTGAAGAATAAAACATCTTGGACCCCTTATGTAAGCAAATATAAAAAAATATGGAATTGAATCAATATATGCAAAATAAAAGCGTTAAAATTGTATGGGACCCGTACTAATTATATACGCGAATATTAGAAAATATAACCTGTATTAGTAGATTACATGTATAAATTGAAAATACCAATAAACCCGTAATCTTTAAATCTGAAGACAGTCATTTATTCCAATATATGTCAAAATTAAAGTGCTAAAATTATATGGGAAGATATACACGTACTACTTATAATGTCCGATTATTAGTAGAAGATTACCCGTTTTGCAATATGAGTCTCACACGTTTTTTGGTAAAATACAACAGACGACGTAATAAATTGAATATATAATTAATCCCCTTAATCTTCATATCAGAAGACTGTACTTGATTCCAATATATATGCCAATATATGTCAAAATATATGCCAATATACCTGTACTACTTATATTCTCCTAGGTTAGAAGATATACCCGTGCATTCCTAGAAGATTACTCGTACAACGTACAATATGCGTGTGTCAGCAATTTTTGCCGCAATAAAACAATGGCGTAATAACTTAAAAATATCAATAATCCCTGAATCAATAATTCCGGAAAATATCAATAATAATAATGTTTAAACCTGAAGAGTATAATTGATATTATCCAGTCCAAAATGAAATGGCAATGAAATTTATTTTATATACATATCTTCATTATTCAAATCGGAAAGGATTTAATAAAAATCGTCTGCCGCATAAACACATTGGATTTAAATACGTTGCTAAGCGACATGATATCATTTGCTTCAAATAAATTGGTAGAAAAAACATCGTCTAAATAGTTATATTTCTATGGAACATTTGGCGACAGTTTCGTCAAATTAGCGACATTTTAAAAAATCGCCAAATTTATCGCCAAGTGGGACTGTAGAACTGACAGTTCCACTTTGCAACAAATTGACGAAATATCATCACAATACTATAACAAAAAACAATTAATATCATTTATGTAGCGCAATTTCATCAATTTCAAGATATTTTTATAGATTTGAAAACATTTTTATCAATTTGGTGACATTTTAAAAATTCGCTAAATGTATTACTAAGTAGGATGGTTGGTCTGACAGAGAAATGCTAACCAAACATCATTTCAGTACTCTCTTCTAACAAAACAAAAAAAAATTTCATTGATATGTAGAAGACCCAAGCCACACGACCAACCCGAAGGTTTATGGCAGCTGTTTGTGTGTCGTTTATATCAATTTGGCGACATTTCCGTCAATTTGGCAAAGTTTAAGAAAAGTTGTCAAATTAGCGATATCCCTCCAAATTCGTAGCTTTGAATTTGCAGATCTGAATGAAACATTCTTATCCCGTTTCAATATACTAAATGAAAACACTACAATTGTATTAGAAGATATACCCGCTCTACTCTTTTTCTGTTTCAACAATCGGCTATATGAATTTATTGGCTAAACACAATATATGAGTTTAGTAGCTAAATACAATATAAGCTTGAAAACTCTTTGCCAAAATAAATGAAATTGATGTACGCAGTCAGCAATTAATATAATTAAAAGAAAAATCAAACCGTCCATTCATAAGATATACTTTTATATCCATTTATCCATTTATTTATTATTTAAATCGAAAAAAAATAATAAAAACATTAACAAACACATATAATTTAATTGCGATGCCGAGCAACATGATATATCCTCCTAAAATGTTAAAATTTATTAACCACTAACAGGACACCCGTTATTCGTACGGAGTGTATAATTTAAAGAAACTTAAAGTTCGCAAACATGTGCAAATTCTGTTAAAATATTAAATTTATTGCTCTTAAAGAGAAGTTTAAGAATATATGTTCTCACTATGCAAAATTATCTTCACGATCAGATCTGAAGAATCCTGCCCCCTTTTGTAAGCAAATTTACAGAAGAAAAAATAGGAATTGAATGAATATATGCAACCCCGTACTAATTATATTGTCGCAGATCAGAAAATATGCCAATGTGCTAGTAGAAGATTACCCGTATTACAATATGCGTCTCAAAAATATTTGCCAAAATAAAAGAGATGACGTAATAAATTGAAAACATCAATAATATCCGTGCCCTTTATACCAGAAGGTCGTAATTGATTCCAATATATGCCAATATATATCAAAACATATGTCAATATACCTGTACTACTTATATTCTCGTAGATTAAAAGATATACACGTGTATTTGTAGAAGATTCGTACAACATACAATATATGAGTTTAAACAATTTTTGTCATAATAAAATAACTGCATAATAACTTGAAAATATCAATAATCCTTGAATCAATAATCCCCGAAAATATAAATAATAATAATTTTTAAACCTGAAGACCGTAATTGATATTATCCAGTCAAAAATGCTATAAGAAAAATCAAATCGTTCTTTTCTAAAATATATTTTAATATCCATTTATTTATTATTCAAATCGAAAAAATAATTATTAAAATTAACAGACAGATTTAATTTAATTGCGTTTCTGAGTAACATGATATAAGATAGAATCTTATAACATGTTAAATATGTCATGTCTTATAACATAAACTGCGAAATTAAATAACGATTTTGATTTCTCTATACTTCTCATTGTTCTGTAAAAGCTTGTTTTAAATAAACCATGAACCATGGAGATAGATTTCCCCTTTAAATCATGTTTCAAACAATTCATGTTTTCAGAAAGTGACTAATTAACGCAAAAAATCTCCCATCAAACTCAGAGATTAAATTTTAATTCACTTTCAAGCGATTTTCAAGCTTTTCGTTTGAATAAACCACGGAGTTAGGGAGTAGAACTCCTAGGAAAAAGTTCCGTTTTTCATTAATATCTCGACAACCCCAGGTCTTAGAAACTCAAAACTTGGACAGAATTTATGGGGGGATATTTCAAGGCTATTCACCAAATTTCATTAAATTCGGTTCAGCCGTTTTTCCGTGATGATGAGACAAACGAAAATTTCGTTTTTTACTAATATCTCGAGAACCACTGGTCGTAGAAACTCAAAACACGGATATAATTTTAAGTGGGGATATTTCTGGGCTACTCACAAAATTTCATCAAATTCGGTTCAGCCGTTCTCCCGTGATGGTGTGACAAACAGACAGACAGACAGACAGACAGACAGACAGACAGACAGACAGACAGACAGACAGATTTTCATTTTTATTTATATAGATATATTGATTCAATCTCATTTTTTTTTTAATATTTGCTTTCAAAAGGGGCCAGGATGTTTTATTCTTCAGATCTGCCCCTGAAGATAATTTTGCATGGTGAGGAAAGATATTCTTAAACTTTTCTTTAGGAGCAATAAATTTAATATATTAACAGAACTTGCACATGATTGTGAATTATAAGCTTGTTATATTCTATACTCCGTATGAAGAGCTGCTAGTATAATGCTGCTAGTATATGCTGCTAGTATAAAATAATGTTCTCACAATAGTTTAAGGGATGCATAGTTGACTATTTCAGAGAAATAGCACGCTTCGTGTCATGGTTGAAACGTGAGTTTTCTACAATTGGAACTGGACAACTTAGACCTATGTGTCACATGCAGGCTTTCATGGAGATCTCAAATATCTTGTGAATCGGTTTTACCTAGGAGCTTACAATTAGATTGTTTTAAACCATAGTCAAACCATAGTCGTTTACTTATTATCAAAAATGATGTTTCAAGCGAATTTTGCAGGCTCAAAAGGGACTTTCTCTGCCACAGTGAACAATCTTAGTACGCCAATTGGATGTTCTTATACAGTGATGCACTAATACAAGAATCAATTTCAAAGAAAAAGTTTTGCAGAATAAACGAATTTGTCATTAAAAATGATTTTGGAAGCCGTTTTTAAAAAGGATTCTTCATTATTGAAGGCTAAAATGGCTTCTTCATGTTTTCCGATGCAACACGTCGGCAAAAATAATTAAATATGTGTTAATTGAAAATGTATTGACACTTGAGTAAATATATCGATAAAAACTTTAAAGATGGCGCTCTTTACGCGAATAAAAATTTGATTTTCCTCAAAGAGGAAATAATGTATGTTCATGGTTACTTACGACCGATTACTCTGTAAAAATGTCGCATCCTGTAAGGATATGATGACCTGCACTCGACGCATATTTTTCGAAGAAAAAATAGACAATTATATCTTGGAATTGAAAGCCTAAGCTAAAATGTACTACATAATATAATTACTAAATTTTGGTCTACGTAAAATATATCTCCACATCAACAAATGGGCAGAATGATGAATGATAAATCCCCTTCATATATTTAACCATATAAATTTAATATTCCTTCTTATTTAAGTTTCTCCTTTGCTTGTATTGCCTCCTTATTTAAAAATTTAAATTTGACCAAAAATGTTTCCATTCGAGATAAAATCCTTAAAATTATATTTTTATCAAAAATGTCTAATTATATGTAATTATGACAAACATTGTCAAAACTAAGATGCTTTTTAATATACAGAAACCTAAAAAAATTCTAACCGTCTGAAAAGACGAAAAACGCAAATAAGTTCCTGACAAAGACACTTAAATAATATTAGTTTGGCATGAAATGTATTCACATTTGCTATATAAAAAATTTTTATATATTAAAAAAAAGACACAACATTATCATAACCCTGGCTTTAGCTATTTTTTATTGTCCAGCTCGCCTAGCTCAATCAAAAGGCGTAGAACAAGGAGTTACAAGGGACGGCCTGGCAAAACATAAATTAACAATACACAAATACATACAAAGGTAAAATATATATAGGCAATACATACATACAAGGGCAATATCCATACAAGGGCAAAAAAAATGTACATACATAGAAATATACAAAACTACTTTCAATTATTGATATTTTTAATAATGAGATTAAGGTAACAATTTATTAAACTGACATATTGAAAATTCCAAAAATGTACATCCAACTATAGTTGGGTAATAATAATATATATATATATATATATATATATATATATATATATATATATATATATATAGTATACGAAAAATGCAAATAAGTTCCTGACAAAGACACTTAAATAATATTAGTTTGGCAGGCATGAAATGCATTTACATTTACTATATCAAAAATTTCTATATATTAAAAAAAAGGCAGAACATTATCATAACCCTGGCTTTAGCTATTTTTTATTGTCCAGATCGCCCAGCTCAATCAAAGGGCGTAGAGCAAGCAGTTACAAGGGACAGCCTGGAAAAACATAAATTAACAATACACAAATACATACAAAGGCAAAATATATAGGCAATACATACATACAAAGGCAATATCCATACAAGGGCAAAAAAAATGTACATACATAGAAATATACAAAACTACTTTCAATTATTGATATTTTTAATAATGAGATTAAGGTAACAAATTATTAAACTGACATATTGAAAATTCCAAAAATGTACATCCAACTATAGTTGGGTAATAATATATATATATATATAGTATTTTATGTAAAAATCAGTATAAAAATAATGACGATAGTGTTAAAAATAAACAGAAATGCAATTATGTACTTTAGATAAAAATGAAATAGTTTAATAGGAAATAGATAAAAGTTTAATAGCATGCGCAATATGCCCTAAAACATAGTGATTCCGCATTAAGCGTGTTTCTTCTTCGCCGGGGAAGCAAACTGCATCCAAAGCGCGGAAGGAAGCCTCTATTTCAGCGTATATAGATAAAACATTAATTAAAAATGCATGCGCGGAAGTGATAGGCACTTCAACACTGTAAATCCACGTGTGCAGGAGATTCCTTATACGTGGATGAAATGCATCTTCAAACAATGTATTATTTGGGTAGGTTTTACTTGCAATTTTATTGCAAACATAATATATTTTTAACGAAACATATTTAATGGATTCTCTTTTCTATGGACACACATACACATGTATGAGTGTCCTTAACAGAAATTATTTCCATAACTACTGATATACATCTGGATTATTTTGTTCAATTGGTGAAACACTTGGTAAAATCTGCTGTGATAGGAAGTCACAGAAACACAGAGACATAATCCTTCGCATGTTAACAAAGTGAATTCGTCAGAAAACATATATCAAGCAACACACGGTTTTCTCAGATAATTAAATTTGAAATTTGAAGTTAATAAAAACACGCCTAGCCCTTAATCGTTAGAAGGCAATTGCTGCCTAAGAATCTGATTATTTCAATAATCAACAAATCAATAAGTAAAATAAATTTTGTGCAAAGGATAAGGAAAACTTGAGCAACGTATATAAGCACAAATAACACAATAATGCAGTATACATATGTTTCGAGGATAAACTGTATCCCCTTCATCTGTGCAGGAGAATAAGATACTTCGGATTTGTTGGTTTTCTTGCACTGACGAAGGGATCCACCGAATATTTTTACCCGAGGATTAAACGTGTGTTATTTGGGCTTATATACGTTGCTACCAGGCCTTTGGTATATAACCCCTCTGTTTTTTCTATTTACGCCCATTCCTTATTTGAACTGCGGGTTTATTGGTTCTTTTGCATTAACGATGGGGATTTAGCCTATCCCCGAAACAGCTGTAAGATGCATTACTGCGTTATGTGTGCTTATATGCATAACTCAATTGTTTTTATCACCAACTATTTAACTGATTAATGAATAATAATATGCATTATTGATAGATATTAACCAAGTTTATTACCATATGCAATACGTTTTCAAAATTATCAAGATAATTTCATTAAGTAAAACAAATCAAACAAATAAAATGATAACATGATATAATAAAATCCAAGTTAAGTTAACATCAGCTCGGTACTACCGATAAAAACATGCTGTAGGAAGCACATGACATTTCTTAGGGACTTAAATGCATAGTCCACTAAAATGAGTGTAATTGATCGAATTGACACATATATTTACTTTTACTTATATCCAGTTTGACGTTTTAATAAGTCTTCTTTTTAACTAGTGCAGTAAATTTTTGAGTAACTTAACGTACTTTGAAACATCGACAAGTCTTCGAAATTAAAAAAATAAATTTAAATATCTCGAAAACGGTTCATTCTAGAGTAATGGAGTTGGTTTTATTCGTTTCACCGACAAAAATTACGTATACCACAATCCTTAGCTTCTATGTTATCGTAAGAAAATCTTATCCGAAACAAGATAAACCACCACTGACTGACCAATCAAATATTAAGAATGTTCATGGAATAATTTTTTAATTACAGTGAAAAACATCGTTAGCTCCTCAAAATTTCAATAAACTTAATATATCGACAATGACCTATCCTAGAGTAAAGGGCTAGGTTTTATTCGATTTACCGTTAAAGTTATTTGTTAAACAAGCATTTAATGAATGTCATAATCTAATTAGCACCGTAGTAACCTAAATGTAACTTATATACCATATTTTGTAAAAACTTGCCGACAATTTTAGATATAGAGTGGATATATAAATAGCACAAACACATACAGTCATATAGACACACAAACAGACAGATAGACACATGTACAGAAACCACGCTAAAAGAGGTTTTTCGTATTATAAAAATCTTGAATCATGTAGATCCGTCGAAAATTCGAGTTCAGATATAATTGCGATAATTTTTCTAAGCGTTGCTATGTCACATCGGCGGTGGATTCGGCTCCAGAGTCAAATCGGCGGGGAGTCGAACGAAAGTGAAACCGAAACCGATCACACAACCGATATGCAAAGAAGCTCGAAGACAGATACACAAAATACACATTACACACATAACCCAGGAGTACTTACGGTCTGGAGACATCAGTCCACAGATGGGTAGAAGATAAAGACAAAATTCAGGGTGTTCAAATAATTTTACTCATAAAATTTAATATTCATATTTATTCATATGTAAACTATTTAAAATTGATAATATATTCCAAACAATTGTAATATTCAACAATTATTTCACATTGATACTTTTAGTGATTATTTCTATCTCTTTATCACTAGAGAACAATATATGAAGTAATTAAACCCTCAGTTAACATTATTACAATCACACTCTTAAGAATCTTTATCTAATTAATTTCGTTGTCAATTATCAATATAAATTAAATATATAAGTATTCCAATAAAGATACATTATTTTTATATGCCTTATATTTATTACAGGGTTTGAAATGGCAATTTAAAGTTCCACTGTTCTAGAATTAATTTTTGATAATTTTACCTCACAGTTCTGTTATCATCAAATCCTCTTTAATTTCCAGTACATCCGATCTTAACTTTATAAACATGGCAGAAGGAAAGTTCCGCAAAATATATCCGAACGAAGTATATCGACACTCCAGAACTCAAAGTTCAACCGTTCAAGGAACCACGCCCAATTCGTCGGACTACGGTCAAAAACACCACCTAAAACAGAAAAATAAATATTAGAATTTTGAATAAATTTCAGATCCCGGTAAAATTCTTCCTTGGGCATCTTCCCGGATTAGATTTTGGGAAAATCAATAATCCTCAGCATTATGGGGCCACCGGCCCTACTCTCTTTGTTCCTTTTGCTCCTCCGGATCTCCAACATCCGAACTTCCCAAAGTTAACACTCCAAAAGCCCCCGCAGAAGGCCCGCCAGCTCCCAACGACAGCCAAGAAGCTCTCCCATTGGCTGCCGAGGAGAGAGAAAAGTTCGCTTTTCCAACTTCTCACAGACAGGCGAGGCGCCGCGCAAAAAAACAGTAGAAGCATTAAATCCACATTCTCAAACGAAACTAGACTTTTACATGTAAATCAATCTATACAAGGCTTAACACAAAGCAGGCGTTGAAAAAGAGAGTTTTTCAAGCCACGTTTCACAAACTGTCGAATCGAACAAACATGCGATACGACAGCTATATATTGTGGGGAAAGGAAAAATAATTATAAAAAAACTAATTGTCTTGAAATTCGCAACGCAAGTAGCTTTATTGCATGTAATGTTTTCTTTAAAAACGAATTATACGAATTTCAGATTATCAGCATGCTCCGTTCTAGAGATATTGTACGTTTCTGGCCTAAAATGAGAAAAATCATAAAAATCTGGTGTTCGGAGCACATGACATTTGGTACAGATTAAAAAAATCTGATGTGGGCAGGACATGACTTTCCCTGCAGACATATATACACGTTCTCTTTATTTTAATTAAATTTAATTCACTTTTAATTCAATTTTCGTTTTTATTTGATAACTGGCCTTATTTTCAAAGGTGGCGTAGAGAAAATGCGAAAAGACTAAAATATCTCGAGAACGGCTAGTCCTGGTATAATAGGGTTGGTCTTATTCTTTTCTTTTTTTAAAAATTACGTATTAAACAAGCATTTAATAGATATATTTGAGCATACGTAGTTTTTAGTTTAGATTTTGACAATTTTCGTGGGGCCAATTTACAAAAAAAAAACGCAGGTTATTTTTTTTCTGAATCGTACCAAAATCTAATTAGCACCAGGGTGTCCCACAAGTAACTTATCTACCGACTTTTGTAAAATTCAGTCCATGAGTTTTTCAGCTAGAGTGGTTACAAGCTTTTGCGGGCCATTTCGCAATAAAGGGCGGGTTCTTTTATCCCGAATCGTACCCAAATCAAATCAGCACCAGATTCTCCCACAAGTGACTTACCTACCAAATTTTATGAAATTCGGTTAATCAGATTTTTAGTTAGACTGCATACAAAATCTGCACAGACATGCAGACAGACAGACACGCAAGCACACACACAGACGTCATGCTAAAAATAATTTTTTCATATTCTAGAAGTCTCGTAACGTGTAGATCCGTCGAAAACTCGAGTTGCGAGTTTCGGCATGATTCCAATACTTTCCCTATACATTACCATGTATTGCAGGGAAAGTAATAATATTTCTTAATTATCTTCTTAACCTTCTGAATAGAGCTTTATTGCACACAATGAAACATATACGTATTTTATATTATATTCAATTTACAGCTTTAGTTTTTTTTTTGTGCTTTCCCTATAATAATAGAAATGTATAAGGAGAGGATTTGAATTGCGTTAGGATAGATCTACACGTTTTGAGCCTTATGGGACATGAAACATCCATTTTTAGCGTGACGTCTGTGTGTGTCTGTGTGTTTGTGCAGTGTATGTATCCACTCTGTCTCAAAAACTATTCACATAACTTTAACAATTTGGTAGAGGTGTCAGCTGTGAAATAATCTGGCACGCATTAGATTTTGGTACGATTCGGAAAAATAGAACCTGCCTTGTTTTGCGAAATGACCTGCCAAAATCGTCAAAACCTAAAATAAAAGACTAAATAAGCTTGGAAGTGTTCTTTAAATACTTGTTTTATGTGTATAATTTAACAATGAAACGATAAATACTAAGTCTACACCTCTAGAACGAACCGTTTTCGAGATATTTAAGGGTCTTTATTGATTTTGTTTAAAATTTCATTAAGCTGCTCAGAGGAATAGAAGACAAAATTAAACTGCAAACTGCATATAAGATCGAAAAAGTACCCATGTCAATTTGAGCAATTAAACTACAGAGTCCAGTTCAAAAATAAGAGCATGTAATTTCGTCCTAATAGCTTTACGGTAGAACGCCGGTTGGTCAGTTCTGAAATCCAGTGTTCGATTTCCGGTTGGGACAGCAAGGCTCTTTACAATGGCGCCTGAACAAAGGAATCCCGTAGGTTAGGGAAAAGATCTCGGAAGTCTGAAAGATACCCTAATCCCCCCTTAGCGGAATTTGAAAGATAGAGTGCCGATTTCAAATTGATCGAAAAAGTACCCATGTCAATTTGAGCAATTAAACTACAGAGTCCAGTTCAAAAATAAGAGCATGTAATTTCGTCCTAATAGCTTTACGGTAGAACGCCGGTTGGTCAGTTCTGAAATCCAGTGTTCGATTTCCGGTTGGGACAGCAAGGCTCTTTACAATGGCGCCTGAACAAAGGAATCCCGTAGGTTAGGGAAAAGATCTCGGAAGTCTGAAAGATACCCTAATCCCCCCTTAGCGGAATTTGAAAGATAGAGTGCCGATTTCAAATTGAGAGAATAACGACCACGTAGGATACTTACCTGGGTAAAAAAAAATAGTGGTAGGGGACTAACCTGAGGTAAAAATAGCAGGAGGTAGTCAGATTGTCAGTTGTCCGTCCATCTGACAATAGAGGGTGGAACATGCAGTCTCCATTTCGATATAAGAGCTTGCAATTTCGTCCTAATAGTTCAACGGTTAGTGTCGTTTGGTCAGTTCGAAGATCCAGAGTTCGTTCCTCTGAAGGGACAACAAGGCTCTTTATAAAACTCAATTATTTAATGTATTATTCATTTGAGGCTGTAGGGAATACCATGTACTAACCACAATTTTTTATCTGCCGATTCATCTCATTATAAAACATCGCGCAAATTGCAAAACTATAAATACCTCTATAATGATGCATCCTCGGGATACGGAGTTGGCCTTAATTTTTATCGTCAAAATTAAATATAAAATAAGCATTTAATCAATGCATTTGAATGTATTTAGTTCATTATTTCTGATTTTGACGATTTTTGTGGACCATTTAAAAAAAAGAGAGGTTCGTTATTTTTTCAAAGCGTATAGAAATGTAAGCAGCACATAGGTATCTCATCCGACAAGTAACTTACGCACCAAATTTTATAAAATTTTATTAAATAGATTTTTTTCTTCCCACAGTGGACGCATACATTGCACATACACACACACACACACACACAGAATTCTGCGTGTGTGTGTGTGTGTGATCATTACAGGGCTTGTGACATATGTTAATTTGTCGAAAACTCAAGTTTCAATTCTTGACATAATTCCAATACTTTCTTTATACATTGCTATATATTGTAAGAAAATCTGATGTGGGCAACACATGACTTTCCTTATATAATGTAATGAATTTACTACTTTTACAGTAAAAAAATAGGTTTTTCTTATAGTAGTTACTAATATTCTTTCCAAGATATTGAATTTTCGACAATTACTCGTCATTTTCATTGATTTAGCATCATTTTTATCCATTTGGCGAGATTTTCATTAATTTGGCAACATTTCAAAAAAGTTGCCAAGTTGGCGACATTCCGCCAAATTCGTCGCCAAAATCTCGCCAAGCGTTATGCACTAAGAAAAAAGTTATTCTTACAGCAGATAAATGACTATTGGCGTTTAAATACAAAAGTATTATTCAAAGTATGTTTTTTCATGAATGGAACGAGCTAGATCCACGAGAATGATGTCACTCAATTTATCGCATGGTATTACATATGAAAAGTGAACATGTTTCTCAATAGGAATTTTTTTTTTATGTGACTTTTTCATAATTTTTTTGAAAAATGTACAATATCTCGAGAACGGTTCATGTTAGCGTTTTAAAATTTATGCCAATCGTTTTCTAATGAAAAATTACATAAGAAATGTCTATTTGCGTAACTTTATTAGCGGTTTTGATTTTTTGACGATTTTTTCAAAATTTTATTCGAAAATTTAGGGGGGTTCTGAACATTCGATTACGTATAAAAACAATAGGCTTCCAGTGTTTACGGATTGTGATTTTTGTACCAAATTTGGTTCGAATCGGACCATTAGTTCGTCAGTTATCGTCTCCACAGACTCACTGACACACACACACACACACACACGTACTTTCACACACACACACACACACACACACACACACACACACACACACACACATACACACACACAGACATCACTTCAAAAATGTTTGATTCGTGATCAGGGATGCTTGAAACGTGCTCTCCCGTCGAAAACTCGAATTCGAATTTTCGACCCCGTCACAATACTTTCCTTATACATTATGTATATAAGGAAAGTAATAAAAAGTAAAAAAAAAAATGAAAACTAATGATATTAACAAAATTTATGTTTTACTATGTCTAAGCAATACCTTAAAGTAAATTTTATTTAACGCAATATTTATTGTTTACTATGTTTAAGCAATTCCTTAAAGCAGCTGTATGTCAAAATTTTATCAGTGACATATACTTTAAAAGGATTGTTAAGCATTTAAGGAATTTAAATTTTACTATTGTTTGCAAATATTCTGAAAACTTTGAGATTTTCTGAAAAATTTAGAAGCTTGCGTTGGACGAGTTAGTATTAACAGATTGCAACAATATTTTGTAATTTTTATTTTCTTATGGAAAGGAACAAATTCAAGCAAGAAGACGAAAAGTTCAGAACCATCCATCGTAGATATAACCTCCATCGAAGATATAACTTCCATCGTAGATATAAACTCCGTCGTAGATATAACCTATAGTAATATCCATACCAATTATTATTTAATTCGTTCTATTAATTCTGAAGATATCAAAAGGCAAGTTCGAGTCTATCTATACTATCAATCTGCCATTCTATACATGCTGATTAAAAAATACGCGATATAACCTCTATCGTAGATATAACTTCCATCGTAGATATAAACTCCGTCGTAGATATAACCTATAGTAATATCCGTACCAATTATTATATAATTCGTTCTAATAATTCTGAAGATATCAAAAGGCAAGTTAGAGTCTATCTATACTATCAATCTGTCATTCTATACATGGTGATTTAAAAAGACGCGTGGCTTAGTGTATACTATCACATCATAAAGAATGGCCGAACTTTTTTAATCACCTTTTATAGAATGCATTTTATATATCCATATATATTTTATTAACGAGGATTTTCACAGACATATTTAGGATTTTTCTTATTAGAAATTCTCCTAATTTCAAATAACCACACGAATATAATCTTCTTTTGACATTTACACAGTTATGGATGTTTCAGTTAGCGTTATTTTTAGTTATCAAAAGGAATAATCAATTATCACTTTAAACTAAAAATGTGTTTGTTCACCCCCCACATATGGAAATTTTACCTTCCCATCATGATAATGTAATGCAAAATTATCGAAATCGTGTCGAAAATCGGAACTTGTGTTTTCGACGTATATGTCTATGCATTTAGAGCCCTCTAGAATAATGTAAATTCATTTTTGGCGTGACGCCTTTAAGTATGTCTGTCTGTATGTGTGTTTGTGTGTCTGAGCGATGTAGTATAAATTCAGTCTAGCTCAAAAATAATTCGGCGAAAATTCACAAAATTCAAAAGTTGAGTCTCTTGTGGAACAATCTCCTGAGGAATAGATATTGGTATAATTTTGAAAATGGTCCGGAATGGCCCGCAAATGTCGTCAAAATCGAAATAAATTATTTTCCCAAAGGGCTCTTTTAACGTATATATCCGCATATAACCCCAAGCTTCAATTTTCTACACGATTCCAACACTTTATTGATTGCCATGTGTTGTGCGGAGAGTAAAAACAAATTAAAACTCTAAATTGAATATAATTTCAAATACGTATGTCCCATTTCGTGCAATTAAACTCAAATTAATGGATTATGAATGACAGCTGAAGAAAAAAAAAGCTGAATTTGAATCTGTAGTGAAAGTCACGTGCTGTCCACTTCAATGTTTGCTTTATTCTGCACCAATTGCAAATCGATATTCTTATAATGTTCCCATGAATATCATTACATTATTCAACTATATAATTTAAGACAAATTATAAGAACTGTAACTCAAATTTGGATTCAAATAATTTTCTTACTTTAAATCATCACAAACCCGACATTTGTATTCACAAGAACATTATAAAAGCAAAAAGAAAAAAACAATAATATTCTATCATTCTTCTGTTCTAGTACTGTATATTTTTCTTCCTTTTAACAAATCCACTTCCATCATAACAATGCAAGAATCTCATAATGTGACTCCACGGCTCTGCAGCAGACAATCGTCATTATTTCGCCTTCCCTTTCATATTCTTTATCGGATTCTATTGTGGGTATAATGGAGTTCTTCCACTTTCTCCATTTCATTGAAAAGAATCGATTGTTCACGGGGCTCAATCGAAATCGATATGATTTCCTGCTTGTAAATTACTACTGTTACGGAGAATGCATATTTTGGATCATTTATATTTATTTCTTCTTCTTCAACCCAAACCGTCTGACCTATCAGAAGGTGTTGTTTTTGTTGAGACCCAGACCGTCCGACCTATCAGAAAGGTGTAAGGTAACCGTTTGGACGGCAGGGATGTGCCACTAAATTTAGACCGGAACCCAGTGGGGGAGGCAACCACAGAGACCGTATTTTCCTTGCCCTACCACCAACCTCTCGGAAGGACTTACGGACCCACATATTTAACGTGATCGTACTCCGCATGAACACGGCGGCAGTTGTGGCAGCTTGCAAATCCAGCGCGCAAACCTCCGGGGTACCGCGCCCGAAATATGCCAACAGCACGCGATGTTACCAGGTGGTCACCCACCCAAGTACTAACCGCGCCCGATGCTGCTTGACCTATCAAAAGGTGTAAGGTATCTATTTTGACGGTCGAGGCGTGCCACTCTTTTTAAAACGGAACTCTGTGGGGATACATTCACAAGGACCATACCAACCTTCCCCTACCAACAAACTCTCGTAAGGACTTACGGATTCACATATTTAACGGTTCCGTACTCCGCGTGAACACGGGGACAGTTTGGACAGAGCAGGGCAAAAGGTCGAAATTTAACAAAATATAGTTTTTACAGAATTGCTGTTCTGTTCAGAAATGCTAAAAAACATTTACATGCAGAGAAAGCTAATGTGCAGACTGCTGCTAAAATGTCCTCCGTAAGCCACATTGTACCACAATGCAAGGGAAAACATACCGCGTACTTTGACACGCATTACATGTGTCACCGTGTTACAGCACTTAGTGGCTGAATGCGACTGGTATTTATTTTATTACTTTCTACTTTAAAATGGCCATCCAGAAAGTATTTTGCGCGCTCCGACTGCCGATTGCTACTGAATAGACATAGTTCTATAACTTTGCAATTGCCATTTTCCCTCTACCTCGCTTTGTTACCAAGTTCCTGTTTCTGATTTCCTCAGGGCACAACAATGGCTTTTATTCGATGTGGCATAGTCATTTTGTTGCAGCTCAACTTAACGTGTACACTTAAGGACCTTACATTTCTAAGTTATTTCATTGCGTCAGTACTTGATTATTCAGACATATCTGTTTTTGCAGGTTGAAATGTCAAGGATTCTCCAGTAGTGAAAAATGTAGCTAACGAATCTAAATAGGAAACGAAATATACTTACGGTTGCTAATAACAATCGGCAGTAAATCGATTTTTAGTTACAGGCTACCTCAAATATAACCGATGTCAGTGTTAAACCGCGCTCCTACTTAAGATAGCAACGTATTGACCGGTTTTACATTTTTTATGTCAGTTTCAGCATAAAATAGCGATATGTCAATGACAGCAGTGAAACATGCTGTGTCCCAATTTTGAGAACATGAAATTACCGACAAAGTCGGTCCTTTTACTCAAATGCCATTAAAACCACCATATTTGAAAGGTAGAGATAGTGAGTTGGTTAGTGAAAGGAATCTGGGGAGACAGTGTGCACCTAATCAACCCACTACCAAGCAACTCCCTTTCCAATCGCTCCTCATTCTTAATACGTCCATAAAATATTTCTAACAATGTATAATTGAAAATACAGTTGCTTTGTAGATGGTGGTTGAAATATACACTAGTGTAGTAAACACGTTGTCTACTGTATATATCCCTAACTTGCCTTTCACGCTTTGACGCTGGTAGTTTAAGGCATATGAGACAGTAACAACCAAGTCTATACTTTTAGAAAATCGCCTTTAAATCACGTTCCTAAAGTCGGGAACACGTTTTCAATTTTCCCCAATTCTGAAACACTCTCTATTGGAGAGTTCTGTGGGTATGGTTTAAACTTAAATCAGACTACAAATCGCCCCTTGCGCCAAAAGAGGCTCAACTCAAAAGTAATAATATTTGAAATGTTGTGTGGTTTGAACTTTATGCAGACTAAATATAGCACCTTCTACCAGAAGTGACGCAACTTAAAAGTTGTAACCTTTGAGTTGGTGCTATGGTTAAGATAGGTAAACATTAAACTATCAAGCAGCAAAACTGTATTGATTTGGTCCACAAAAATAGAATAAGGTAGACTATACATAAATAAGAATTAAATAAACGGCAAAACCAGAGGGTTTTGTGACTACAAACGAGAACATCTGATGTAGGCAGCACTTTACTTTCCCTACACAATGCAAGTAATTTACTTCATTCAAACTGATTCACAAGATCAACGGCACAGTGCTTTTAATGCAGAATTGTACAATTGACGCTTTTCTAAATGGCATCATACAAAACTAATTCAAAATAAGCTATTGACATATATCGGGCAAAGCTAACTTGACAATCATTAATATTGGTTGCATCCGCAATAAGCAATATAATACATATTTTATAGTCATCATTTTAGCGTCATTGTTATTAACTTCGTGTTATTTTTGCAATTTTGAGGATATTTTCGTTCGTTACAGAATATCGCTCACTTAGTGATAGTTCGGCAAATTGCTCCCAAAGTTCGCACATTTATTGCCAATAGTTTCAAAGACGTAGAGAAGGGATTTTCTTATATACATATAGCGAATAGTTGGACGACAGATTTTCAAACTATCACACAATATAAACTACCTGATACAGAAAATGCAACACCATAAAAGAGCGAATAGAGTGTGATGCTAAAGGAAATGCAGACAGAGATGATTTCTTGCGGCGATACAACCAGTGGCGGCTCGTGAGCGACATGTAGAGGGGGGCGCTCATCTATGTATTTATTCCTATATATATGTTAGTAATATACATATATATATATATATATTTTATTTATATATATATTATATATATTATATATATATATTTATATATATGTATATATAAAGCATATGTATATACATATACGTATTTTGGGCATACCAACGGGAGTATTAAAAATATAAACGACGGATGTATTAAGTAAAATAACGTACTTCCCACCTGCTCGCTCGTTCATAAAAAGTCTGGACACATGGAACGTATCTTTCCTAGTGAAAAACATTACATAGTCCTAATTTAAGTAAAATTGTAGGGGCTAGTTAAACTAAAAGTTATGTCCAGGGAGTTGACTAAAAATATGCATATTCTGGCGATACGTACTGATGGTTCAGACACTATAGCCAGCCGTAAAATCAAAATCGGTGGATTAGGAGGCGAGATAGAAAATTGGGGGGGGGGGGGGTAACCAAAGTAAGAGTTACGCTCGGAGATTTGCCATATTAAAGTTGCATATCCAGGTGACATGTACAAATGGTAGAGAAACTCACAACAGCGACAAGCCGAACCAAAAAATCGCTCAATTAGAAGCAGATATGTAAAATTCTGGGGACTAGTTAAACTAAAAGTTATACCCAGGGGTTGACACAAAAATATGTGCATCCAATTGAAATGTACAAATGTTTCTCAGACTATATAGTCACCAGCAGAATCGAAATCGCTCAATTAGAAATTGAAATGTAAAATTATGGGGAACTAGTTAAACAAAAAGTTAAGCCCAGGGGTTGATGTAAAAAACGTATGTATATTATATCCATCAAATATGTAAATCAAGTTAATATGTGGGTCAGAGACTATAGCCACCATCTGAATCAAAATCGCTTTATTAGGATTCGAGATGGATAAGTGTGTGTGTTTGTGTGGAGGGGGTGCTATTTGAAGTAAAAGTTACGCTCAAAGATTTATCACTATAAAGATGCAGATCCAAGTGACATGTGCTAATGGTGCAGACACTATAGCCATCAGTAAAATCAAAATCGCTCAATTAAGAGGCGAGGTGGGAAATTGGAAGGGGGGGGGCGTAACTGAAGTAAATGTTAATCTCAGGGATTTCTCACAAAGATGCATATCCAGGTGACATGTACAAATGGTGCAGAGGCTATAGCCACTAGCAGAACCAAAATCTCTCAGTTAGGAAACGAGATGTAAAATTGAGGGAGCTAAGCTAAAAGTTACGTCCAGGGGCTTGGCACAAAATATATCTTTAGGTGACACGTACAGATGGTGCAGAGACTATAACCATGATTAGAATCAAACTCTCTGAATTAGAAGGCGAGATAAGAAATTTGGGGGCTACTTCAATTTAAATATAAGCCTAGGGCCAATATTATAAGTTTTGAGCCAATTTGGGGGCTACCAATATAGTCGGCAGCGGTCGGGCCAAAATTTCCAGAAAAACGACGTCAGATAAAAGGATCATGTTGAAAATTTAATTTTTAAGTTTTTTAACAAATACTTAGAATTTCTTTAATTTTTAGGCATTTTTTAATGTTAAATAGCTGAAAAAGTAAGACAGCTGGGTAAGTCAACTCAAACTAAATGTCCGAAACAACACATTTATGAAAGTGTCACTAAAAATAGCCTATATGTCACAATGTGCCAAAAATCGGAAACTCGTGACGTTTACAGAATTATTTTGAAGTCAAACATATTGAAATTCGTCACCAGCAGATCAACCAGAGCATAGAAATAAATCCCTTCCGGAAGAACAGAACAACAGACAAACTACATCAGAAATGACGAAATGCGAAACAACTTCACTAATTAAGACAGCTGAGTGGGACAAACGTTCCCTCCAACTGAGTGTCCTAAACAAGACACTTTATTCACGATGGCCAGAAACCCCTAAAATATCATACCCCCCCCGCCTTCCCATCACCACACACGTACACTTAATTCTCTCATTTGTTCAAATGTTTATTTAAACTTCCAAATTTATAACAAAGACGAGAATGAGAACAAACACATTCTTAAATGTAGAAAATTGAAGCCAAATTAGCGAAACTGAGCCAATTTGAGAAGTCCCTCTTCATGTTTTTCTACTCATCTGTTTTTTTTTTGGCTGGGGCGCGCTCAGTCCCGTGACGCAATCTACTACTAAATTTGCAATGTCTGGTTTTTTTTCACGCCAAATTTCTAATATTGCTCCTATACCATTCTTTCACTCAGGAGATGCCGATGGTAGGGACGCGGCTTTAAAAATATTCCTATATTTTCCCCCTATGTGTTGAAAATTCTGTGCAATACAGCTTTCGTGAGTCGACTTTCTCCGAAGAAAGGTGTAGTGCTGCCATCTAGTGTCATTTTCATAACTTATTTTTAATAATTCTCGATTTAATTGAACCAAAAATTAAGATTTTTTCAATAGAAATTGTAATAAATCTGTATAACTAAAAAATAATTTGGGGTGTTTACTCAGTGGTGTCGCGCGTACTCGCGGACCCCCCCAATGGACGCCACTGGATACAACATCAACCTTTCGAGGAACAGATGCAATGAGCGTGCGGGTAGTTTTCTGAGGAATGAATGGCCGTATGCCGCCAATCACCCTCCACAGGTCGAGCTCAGCTGGAGGAAGTGGCACAGCTGTCAAACGACAGCCAATCACTTCCCATAGATGTTCGATGGATGAGATATCTGTAGACAGCGGATGCCAATTAAGCACCTAGATATCTTACAATGCGTGTCTGCTGGTGGTTGCCGTATACATCCGCGCGTTATCTTTCTGGAAACTGCATTTTGTAGCCGCTGAAGGTAGGCACTCATCGACATATCGTCGTGCGGTCGTTATACCTCTCATACGAACCAGAGGTGACTGGCTATCGAAGCCGTTGGCAACCCAAAACAGAATGCCGCATTCCCAAGCAGTATTACATTGAACACTATCATCAGGATTGGCTCTCTTTCTATGTCGCTCCTAAATTCTCACATGATGACTGTCATTCAAAAAATAGAACCGAGACCCGTCACTGAAAAGAATCATGTCCCATTCAATCATCGAAGAGGCCCGAACCTGACACCATTGCTATCTCTTACGACAGTTTTCGTAAAGGACGGTTTGAGTGCAAGTCGCTTTCTGCCAATCTTCAAGAAACTGTTCTTGCTCATATTGGAACATCTTATGTATCCTGCAATTTCTGCAGAATGTCAACAGTCGTCGTTTGTGGGGTCGCCAACGAATGCCTCCGAATTCGTCGATCAACGAATACTGACGTACGTCTAGATCGACCTGTACCACTGTCACGATTCATTTGCCCTTTCTTAATCCATCTCCTCCAAATCCTTTGCACAGTGGACGGATTCACGCGTGTTTCAGCGGCGATACGCCGGTATGACCATCCAGCCCTACGTAACGTAGGCCTAAAATGAATCCCCTTGCACGATCGTCCAATTGCTGAAACGGATTTCAGCGTCACGGGCTAGCTATCTTTTGAAGAACACATGTCCCCTGAAACGGAAAACGTCTTGGAAAACGGGTCCCCGTAGGTGACTAGACAATAACAACTTTTGGCTCATCTGTCTTTTCTATCTTTTTTATCCAGCGCTATAATCACATAACCTACGTGCATTTCAGATCATCTGCATACATCGACCAGTTGCGTTTGTCTCACAAATTGCATAATTATACGTCCAAAGCTTCATGCTGTTGTATTTTCTATGTCGGGCAGTATATATTTTATTTTAAATGAAAACAAATAAATTCACTAGAATGATGTTCACACATTTGTGGCCTAACGCTGCATGTGAAAAGTGAACGTGTTTCACAACTGATAATATTTTTTTTCTTATGCATTTTTTTGAAAAATAGAAAATATCTCGAAATTGTTCATTCTAGCAACATAAAGTTTGTATCATTCATTTGCTAATGAAATATCAGATAACGAAGAATATTTATATAACACTATCGAAAGTTTTGATATTTTAATGATTATTTTCAAAATTTCATTCTTAAATTTGGAAGACTTCCGAATTATCGATTACGTTTTAAAACGATAGAATATCAGTATTTGCTGATTTTAATAAATATATTAAATTTCATACAAAACTGTCCATTTATTATTGAGATAACGCATCGAGAGACCCACATAGGCATACATACACACAGCATACACATACACACAGCATACACATCCACACGTACACTCACACATACACATGCACTTAGCGATCTCCTGAAAAACATTCGATTCAAGTTCAGGAATGCTTGAAACTTGCTCTTCCGTCAGAAACTCGAATTCAAATTTTCAACCCCGGCACAGTACTTTCTATAAGCATTATGCAAGTAGGGAAAGTAGTAATATAACTATAATCGTAAAAAATGTGCTCAAAATAATCACGTTTGATGTAAATCCAGGTGTTTTATCTTCCCACTAATATAAAATCATTCTATACTGTTTTAATTAGGGTAAATATCTTAAATTGCATTTATTCCTGAGCACAAGTTTCTTCATTTTCTAGCAAATTTATTTTGCATATTTATTTCACTTTTAAAGAAGCGCTGCACTATATTATGAAATTATTTATTATAAAATATTTTATATGACTTCTTTTAAGTACGTTCGAATTTAGAAACGTCGAAAAACAAATAATTTAAATTTAGAAACAAAATTAACAACGTCATGTTGTAATTTCCAATTAAGAGTTCTTTTGTACTTCTAATTCCACTATATTACAAAACAAGTATATGCATCCATAAGAAATTGAGCTAAAGTCACGGAACTCTGCATGTATGAATCTTTTGAAGAGATGTGCAAATGACTAGAATTTGGAAGCAAATAAACGTTTTATTTTTAAATGGTGGCAACAAGAAGATGACATTTCATCAAGTCATAAAGCCTCCCCTTTCAGCTATACAAGCCAATATGCTATGCTGCATAGAATCAATTAAGTTGCTTATGTCCGTCTTCAGAAGATTCTGCCACAAGTGTTGCAAATGGCCAGCTAATTCTGCTGAATTCTGAGAATGTCTGATAGCGACGCTATTGGTGTGGATATGGCCCCTCTCCTGACTGCACGATCCTCTCCAGCAGTTATCTGTCTGGGACGTTCTGAGCTTCTGAGACGGTTACAGGTCTTTTTTCTTATCCGCTGTTGCCAACAAGCAACCGGGGAGCCCTCATATAAGACGAAATAAGATTCTCACAACTAAAATTCAGGGCCTTCTTATAGAAGGGGTGAACAGGACCAACCCTGTATCCGTCGAGGATTATAAAAGTGTTTGGGGTCACCTGACGCAAAATAAAATCATCTTCAGTTCTATTAATTTAAAAAATGAAATACCGAACGCAATATTAAGAGACTACCGGTTAATTCTAATTACCCTTAAGAATGCAATTGCATTAGAAAGGTACAAGATAAACATAATTTCCCAGCTTAGAACACTTGGAAGTAAAAGAGGCAGAAACCCCTGCTCCCATTTTCTTGGTGTGCCTTGAGCCGTCTGAAATCTGTGCAAAGCTCTACGAATTAAACAGCATCCACTTCATGGGAATAAAAATCCGAGCTTTCAAATTAAAAGGCCATAGTGCTATAATTGTCAACTTTACTATCACAGCTCTGAGATATGCAGCCTCCCCCTTAGTTGCGTAAAATGCGGTTAGAGACACTAAACTCGGGAATGTTAAAAAACTCGATACATCCCGGCAAAATGCACAGCAAGCCCCGCTAACTTTTGCACTGCCCTCAAAAGCCCTGAAAACGTAAACAGTCTCAGTATTCAAAAACCGGGCTCCAAATCACAAAAACTTACCGCCCTCCAAGCGTAGAAGTGGACACTCCCCCCTTCCAAATTCTATCACTACCACTGTCCAGTAAGCGATGGCCATTACCGAGACGGTTTAAGAAAGTTCCGGGGAGTACTTTGCCCACTCGCAACCTGAAACAGCTAAAGCTTTCTTTCCCGCAATCATTCCACCTCTTTTTCGAACTATTGAAGTTCTTCAAAGAACTGGAAAACCAGTTCAATATCTTTGAGATCAAAGGCCTCCTAAGTGAAGTTACTCAAATGCTCAAATCAGAAGACGACTCCCTTCAAAAAACCTTTAGAATAATAAAAATGCTAGCTGACTTTAAAGCACCTAAAAATACCCAAAAATAATTTGTTCTAGAAGTCATTTTGGATAGATATTATGGCCCATAGATACTATATCGCTGATAGTTACTATGGCTCATATATGGTATCTATATGGGTATCTATATCTGGCAGATATACTATTCTTTAATAAACTTTCCTAGTCCTGGCCTCTCAGTGGTCTGCTTTTCCGGCCCTTCCTCGTTGCTTTTTGCTATTCAATACACGCTTTTATATTGCCCGCGGTTTGATACTGTGATTACTGATTCACACTCCTGCACTATTGTATTTGTTATTTTAATTTATATATATATATATATATATATATATACCGAGATCTCCAGATCTCCAGATCTATCTGCGAGACATCCAGATCTCACACCCGTGATTTTAGGTATCCCCCACAACGAGAAATCACAGAATGTGAGATCTGGGGATCTCGCAAGCCAGTCATGTGTGCAATCACCTCCATGCATAAGTCATCTCCATAGCTTTATCTGCCGCAGCCTACCGAGTGTCGGGGGTTTGAACTAATTTTTTTTCATGCCACAAAAAATCCCCCACCACGGTGAATATTAATCTGCAAATCGCATGTCTCTCCGTCACATAGATATATTTATGGAGGTTTACTTTTGCTCCGAACTTTTGAATCACCGGGTATATATGGCTTACATGAAGCAAGCTCTGATACTATCGCCCCGCCCGTCCACTTGAGGGCGGTAACACTGACTTCTCTGCAAGCACACAGTTAATATCATAGACTCAGGATTTTACATTGATGCAGACTGAAGATTTCGGCACTTCCCGCCAGGTGCCTACTTCAAGCCCTTATGACCACAAACCATGGAGGTAAGAGTAAGGCGTTAAATCTTTATTAAGAAAGCGCCAATATCGTTTGCGACAATAATTCAGGTGCCGTTGGGATAAGATAAGTACTACTGTATTGTATGCATTTCTATATTTCTATGACGAAAGACTTAAAATATTTATTTAAACTGTCAATTTTGTAAAAATTATTTATTAGTACAACGCAAAGAATAACTGAAGCAATAAAAAATATTCCTACGTATTCAAAATTATTTTATTTTCCAATTCATTTTTATCTCTACATATTCTGTACTCTATCCTACAACTATGAAAAAATACTGGTTAATTATACTCATAATTAAGGAATCCTTAATTTAAAAATTATTAAAAATAAATGTACTGAATACTACGACTCTCTATAGTGTCAACTAACAATAGCAACTACTTTACAAACACTAGCGGCACCTTGATATAATTCTCAAAGCATTGTGGCATTTTCAAGCGTTTTATCCATAGGAGTTTTATCTCCTCCTTTCTAACTCCATGCTTCGAGTACCTATGACCACATACTATTGCCAACACCGAGGAACTACCATATCGTTCCAGCTAAGATGGAGTATCATACGTCTCTTGAAACAACTAGCTTCCCTTAAGTCAATGACTCTCTCTAAATCCGACAATTGTTCGTAGAGAAGTCGAGTCTCAAAATTATTTTTCTACAAAACTTTCAGTATCAAATCAGAAAATCTAGTTCCAATTCCCGTGAGTGACAACGCGGGTAGTTTTTAATCCTGCACGATGAATCGTTCTCATACGCGTTGCACAAGCCATATAACATCATTAAAGCTAACAGATTCATCATTTTAAAACGAAGTGTGTATGCTGAATTTCGCGATTGTAGCTCCATTTTGTATGGGTGTATATATATATATTTTGCAAGAATATATATCTGTATAACTAAAATTTAAAATATTTCTGTCTGTCCGTCCGTCTGTCTGTCAGTCTTTTCGTTTGATTCATTATCACGGGAGAAGGCTGAACCGAATTAGATGAAATTTTGTGGGTTGCCTTGAAAAAACCTCACTTAAAAAATTTAGTCAATGCTTCGAGATTCTAAGACTATGTGTTGTTGAGATATTAATGAAAAACGAAACTTTTCATAGGAATTCTACTCTCTAACTCCCTGGTTCCTTTAAACGAAAAAGGTTGGATATATCTGGTTTAAAACGTGAAAGTGAATTAAAACTCTATCCCTGAGTTTGGTGGGAGTTTATTGCACTAATCAGTCAGATTTTGAACACCGCAGGGTTGAAACATGAATTTAGATGGAAACTTTATCACCATGGTTTATTTTTCACAGGCTCTTACTCAACAATGAAAAGTAGTAAGAAATCAAAATAGTTATTTAATTATCAGCATTTTATGAGGAATATTTTATCTTATGTGGCTTAGCAAAGCATTTAAATCAACTGTGTTTGTTAATTATTATTATCATTTTTAGATTTGAATAATGAATAAATGGATATAAAAATATATCTTATAAATGAACGGTTTGATTTTTCTTTTAATTATATTAATTATAGACTGCCTACCTCACTCTCATTTATGTTGGCAAAGAGTTTTCAAACTTATATATTGCGTTTAGCCAGTAAACTCATATACTGTGTTTAGCCAATAAACTCATATGTTGTGTTTAGCCAATTCTTGAAACAGAATAAGCGTCGAACGGGTATATCTTCTAATACAATTTTAGTGTTTTCATTTATTATATACAAACCGGATCCGGATGATTTATTCTTCAAATCTGCAAATTCAGATCTACAAATTTGTCGGGATATCGTTAACTTGGCGACTTTTCTTTAACGTAGCCAAATTGAAAGAAATGTCGCCAAATTGATGAAAACGACGCTAAATCAATGAAATTACTTTTTTAAGGGAGTACTGAAATGATGTTACGGTAACATTTATCTGTCTGTCTAACCGTCCTACTTAGTAACACATCTAACGAATGCTTAAAATGTCGTTATATTGATAAAAATGTTTGTAAATCCATAAAAAATATCTTGATATTGATAAAATTGCGCTAAATAAATGAAATGATTTGTGTTTTGTTAGGTGATAGCTCGTATCTCGTCAACTGCTTTCTGACTTTGTAATATTTTCTTTTATGGAATCGCTACAGAAACTTCTAAAAATATATCATACCACGTAGAATAATCGTCAATTCGAGAGGTGCCTCTCGAAGATTCAGAAAATTGCCAAATGTCGACAAATTGACGATAAATCACCAAATCTGACAATCCTTCTTCGAACTTCAGAATTCATTAAATACTACGTTTACGTCATTGGAAGGCCTGACCCCGTCAGGTTCTCGAAAAGGAAAATACTCCAATGAGGGAATATTACACGTTTACAATACTGTGGATTTTTAGGTGGGCGAGTTAGTTTTTTTTTCCTTCCTTCTTTTTACATTTCTGCAAAAATATTATCTATAAATATAAAGAAGAAAAGTATGTACGTATGTATGATTCAAAATCGCGAGAGAACGGCTGAACCGAATTTGATGAAATTTGGTGAGTAGTCTTTAAATAGCTCCACTTAAAATTTAGTCCACGTTTCGAGTTTTTAACACCAGAGGTTGTCGCGATATTAATGAAAAACCAAACTTTCGTTTGTTTCATCATTACGCTAGAACAGCTGCACCGAATTTAATGAAATTTTGTGAATGGCTTTGAAATAGACCCCCCCCTCCATATATTTAGTCCAATTTTCGAGTTCCTAAGACCAAGGGTTGTTGAGATAATTATGGAAAACGAAACTTTTTCATAAGAGTTCTACTCTCTAACTCCATAATTCCCAAAGAAAAAAGTTGGAAATCGTTGGTTTAAAACGTGAAAGCCAAATAAATCTCTGAGTTTTATGTGGAGTTTATCGAAAGTATTAGTCAATTTTAAAGATCGTAGGTTTGAAATATGAATTTAAATGGAATCTCTATCACCATGGTTTATTTTTCACAGGCTTACTCAATAACGAAAATTATTAAGAAATCAAAATGATTATTTAAGTATCAGCATTGTATGAGGAAGATTCTTTCTTATATTATGACAAGTCACTTGACTCTGCAGTGGACACCGATGATGGCGTTAATTACCGGGTGGAATTTCCGAACTACCTTGAGCCACCTGGAATGCTTTCTCATATCTTGAAGTTAAAGAAAATATCACCAATAATGCTTCTGCGGAATCTGGACCCGCCAAAACTATGCAATGGAACACGGCTCTGTGTCAAAAATAATTTACCATATGTCATAGAAGCCACGGTATTAACAGAAAAGGCAAAAGGACGTATTCATAATTCCCATATCTTAGATACCAACCCACCTACCAATCAGATTCAAACGAGTCCAGTTCCCAGTTAGACTGACATTTGTCATGACCATCAACAAAGCTCAAGGACAAACCCTTAAGTTTGCCGACGTACAGAAAGTCTTTGCTTCTCTCATGGCCAATTGTATGTGGCATTCGCAAGAGTAGGTACTTCACCAAATTTGTATGTTTTAGCTCCGGGAGGAAAATAAAAAAATCTGATGTGGGCAACACATGACTTTCCTTATATAATGCAATGAATTTACTACTTTTACAGTAAAAAAAATAGGTTTTTTCTTATAGTAAATACTTATATTCTTTCCAAGATATTGAATTTTCGACAATTAGTCGTCATTTTCATTGATTTAGCGTCATTTTAATCCATTTGGCGAGATTTTCGCAAATTTGACAACATTTCAAAAAGTCGCCAAGTTGGCGACATTCCGCCAAATTCGTCGCCAAAATCTCGCCAAACTTTACTGACGGTGAAATAAGTTATTCTTATAACATATAAATGCCTATTGGCGTTCAAATACAAAAGTATTACTCGAAGTATCTTTTCCCATGAATGGAACGAGCTAGATCCACGAGAATGATGTCACCCAATTTATCGCATGGTATTACATATGAAAAGTGAACATGTTTCTCAATAGGAAATATATATTTTTATTTTATATGACTTTTTGATAATTTTTTTTGAAAGATGTGAAATATCTCGAGAACGGTTCATATTAGCGTTCTGAATTTTATGTCAATCGTTTTCTAATGCAAAATTACATAAGAAATGTCTATTTGCGTAACTTTATTAGAGGTTTTGATTTTTTGACGATTTTTTCAAAATTTCACTCCAAAATTTAGGGGGGTTCTGAACATTCGATTACGTTTAAAAACAATAGGCTTCCAGTGTTTACGGATAGTGATTTTTGTACCAAATTTCGTTCGAATCGGTCCTTTCGTTCGTCAGTTATCGTCTCCACAGACCCACTGACAAACACACATACTTTCACACACACACACACACACAGACATCACTTCAAAAATGTTTGATTCGTGATCAGGGATGCTTGAAACGTGCTCTCCCGTCGAAAACTCGAATTCGAATTTTCGACCCCGTCACAATACTTTCCTTATACATTATGTATACAAGGAAAGTAAAAATGTGGTTTACAAGCAAGCATTACGGTAAAACCTAACAAATGAGGATAAGGTCATTTAATTTGTTAACATTTGCATTGTTGTCTAGCGTTTAAGAGTAACTTTAGCTTTCCTTTCAAACTGTACATATTAACTGTACACCAAATGTGGACACCTAATAATCACATTCCGAGCCCGAAGAAACTAGCTGCGAAGGGCGTGCCGTAGGCACGCCTAAAGCAACACTTATATAATGCACTTATATAATGCAATGTTTTTTTTTCTTACATAATGCAATGAATTTACTTCTTTTACAGTGAAAAAACAATGTATAAGATTCACGGCGCTATATGTTCCGGTGTAATTTTTATCAGAGTTTTACCTCGTACATCCCGAACAACGGCGGTAAATCACTGCTACGTTCTTACGATATTAAACACGTTTTATCTTAACATGGAAAATTTCATAAAAATAGATTTATTTATCATTATAAAATTTGTAAACGCTTTGTTATTATGTGGAACTAGAAATACATCGACACCATTGTATGGAAATTATCTTGAGCCGTTCTCGCGGTATTTGAAATGTTACTTTTCTATATAGAGCATTATATCTCTGGAACAACATAAATAATGAAATGATATTTTGTGTGATTATTTCAAAGAAAACTTGTCAGAAGTCTATTGATTTTTGCAAAGTTAGGGCTAAAGGAAGAATTAGTTTTAAAAATAAAATTTTAGAAAATTGAAATAAATATTAAAATGCCAATATATCATAATTGGTTACAAAAAATAGGCACTTTATATGTGACGTTTTTTATTCAAAATAGATTAACATAATATTCAAAACTGTAACTTGTTCCTTTCTAGAGACATTGTATATATTTTACCTAAAATAAAATAAAAACATAAAAAGTACAAAAGTTTCAAAACAATTCCATAAGTGAGTTTTTTGTAAATACTATTAGACAAAAGGACATTACATAATGGTTTTGTTATCATGAGCCATTATCGAGATATTATGAATTTCATTTTTTCACAGAGAACAAAATATCGTTCGAAATATGTCTGGAAATTACTTGAATTTGGTTATGGCTCATTTTAATTGATAAGAAAACGTACTTGAGAAATTTTAACTAATTTTAGTTATAAAAATCTGATGTGGGCAGCACATGACTTTCCCTGCAGACTTATATCCACATTCTCTTTATTTTAATTAAATTTATTTCATTTTTAATTCAATTTTCTTTCTCATTCGGTAACCGGACTTATTTTCAAAGGTGGCGTAGAGAAAATAAGAAAAACTAGAATATCTCGAGAACGGCTAGTCCTAGTGTAATGGTGTTGATCTTATTCTTTTCTTCTTTAAAAATTACGTATTAAACGAGCATTTAATGGATATATTTGACCTAGGATATATATACCTAGTGGATATATATACCTAGTTCTTTAGTTTAGATTTTGACGATTTTTGCGGACCATTTTGCAAAAAAAGGCAGGTTATTTTTTTCCGAATCATACCAAAATGTAATTAGCACCAGGGTAACCTACAAGTGACTCATCTACCGAATTTTATGAAATTCGGTCCAGTAGTTTTTCAGTTAGAGTGGATACAAACTTTTGCGGGCCATTTCGCAAAAAAGGCGAGTTCTTTTATTCCAATTCGTACCCAAAACTAATCAGCACCAGACTCGCTCACAAGTGACTTACCAACCAAATTTTGTGAAATTCGGTTCATTAGTTTTTTAGTTAGAGTGGATACAAAATCTGCACAGACAGACAGACAGACAGACACACAGACACACACACACAGACGTCACGCTAAAAATGGTTTTTCGTATTCTAGAGGTCTTGAAACGTGTAGATCCGTCGAAAACTCGAGTTGTGATTTTCGGTATGATTCCAATACTTTCCCTATACATTACCATGTATTGCAGGGAAAGTAAAAAACTGCAATTTGAGAATTGGTTTGTTATTGGAATACTCAATACTCTACATACTCAATATTCTACGTACTAATATTGGAATTTGTTAATCTGTAGGTAACGTCACTTTAAAGAAATCAGATTTTTTTGTATTTATGATGTTACAGAGATAGTATAAATAAATGATACCCATCGCACCAGTGGGGGTCGGAACACACCGCTCCTAACGACACAACATCCATGCCTGAAAGTGGGACTCGAACCCATAACCCGGCAGCCGAACGATCGCTAGGAAACGCTTGCCTTGACCGTTCGACCACCGCGTCGGCTGTTGGAGTAAGTTAACAGTTGCAGTTAGCAAATTTGGCACCATTTGAGAATCGCACGTTCTCAATTATCGTGTCGTCAGAAGCGCAGAGTCAGGTAAAGTAATTAAGTCAGTCATACCTCAGGACGAGAACCCCCTGCATTGTATATGGTGATCGAAGAATTTTAAAATATCACTTCTGTATTTCTTTTATAAATTATTCCATTTTTCAATACAATCTGAATCAGAATAATTTGATTTGATTTTCCAATAAATCTGAAGAAATCAATTTAAACTTTTCCAGTAATTCTAAAGTTCTGAAATAAACTATATAAAATGTTTGTAATTTAATGCAAACAATTTTTTATTCCCTTTATCACAAGCACTCGTTTGTCCTTACAACGATATCCCAAAGCACAAAATATATTTTTAATCCTTTTTTCTGTTCTAGCTGTGTATAATTTTTGTTTCTTCCATCAAATCCACTTTCATCATAACAATGAAAGAATACCCTAACGTGACTCGACGATGTTCGACCAAACAATCACCATTACTTCCCCTTCCCTTTCATATTCTTTATCGGATTCCATTGTGGATATAATGGAGTTCTTCCACACTCTCTCCATTTCATTGAAAATAATCGATTCCGCGCAAGGCCCAATCATAATCGATACGTTTTCCGCGTGATAAGCATTACGAAGGATTTGTTTTTGATCATACTTACAAATATTGCTTTTGTATACAGGTAATTCTGATTTTTTTTTTTTTCAAATCTTTAAAGTATTGGAAAGTGGGATTTCTGCAACATAAAATACAATAAACGCAATTTTTCGCAGCCCGCTTATAAGTATCTGAAGTATACAAGTTTCATAAGAATTGTTTGTATTTTTACATATTGGAACAAATCGTGATCTTTCCAGTTTATACCAGATCATTTGAACAGTGGATAAATTGGAGAAGTTATGGAAATTGCTTTTATTTGAATGTGTCTTGAAAACACCTAACGATATTTAAAATTGTTCCATATAGAAAAATCGCTCCAAAACTTAAAATGATGTAGATTGTGAGGTGGTAAATTAGTTGTATTGCATACTTGTCATTTCCTTTCACTTTCCTTGCATAAGAAGAGAATAGCAGTTACTGAGTGTGACGCATACACATATAATAAATGTTTTGAATATCAGAAACTATTTCATATTTAATCAAAACACGATAGATAAATCACGCATAAAACATTGATTATGAAACACTTTCCAACTAAAATGGAATTTTATTTAAACATCTCTAAAATGCGATATATTCAGCGCTGGTATATTTTAAATTATCACAGTACTACAGCAATTTATTATACTTGAAAACTTCAAAATTCATCGAAAAGAATTAACTTTATTCAAATGACGTCATCAAAATATAAACCGTCTGGCTCTCTATGTAAAATGAATCATTATATCATTCATATCACTTTTATTCCACACTCAAAAATATTGTAATTGCGTTGGTGCAGAATAAAGATGCACAGAAAATAAGCAAAAATAAAGCGGTTTTAGGACGAATGCAACAATAAATATAAATTTAAAAGAGTTTTAAAAATCACGAATTTCACACTGGGGAAAAATATGGGTGCCATATTTTATTTTGAAGTGGGTCACGTGATATCTTCATACCATAAGGGCGTAATTAATATTTTAATTTTTATTTAAAAAACTACTGAACATATTTTACTGAAATGTTTTTGTATGTTTAATGAATATACTTTAACTATTTTTTTAAATGCTGGAGGCAATTTGTGAATTTTAACTAAAAAATATCATGTTGCTCAGAAACGTAATTAAATTAAATCTGTCTATTAATTTCAATTATTATTTTTCCGATTTGAATAATAACGAAATGGATATAAAAATATATTTTAGAAAAGAACGATTTGGTTTTTCTTTAGCATTTTTGACTGGATATTATGAATTACGGTCTTCAGGTTTAAACGTTATTATTACAGATATTTTCGGGAATTATTGATTCAGGGATTATTGATATTTTCAAGTTATTATGCAATTGTTTCATTGCATAAAAAAATTGTTTAAACACATATATTGTACGTTGTACGACTAATCTTCTACAAATGCACGGGTATATCTTTTAATCTACGAGAATATAAAGTAGTGTAGGTATTTTGGCATATATTTTGATATACTTTGGAATATATTGGAATCAATAACGACCTTCTGGTATACTAAGTACGGGGATTATTGTGTGATATTTTCAATTTATTACGTCATCTCTTTTATTTTGGAGTAAGATTTTTTAGACTCATATTGTAATACGGGTAATCTTCTACAAACACACTGGCATATTTTCTAATCTGCGACAATATAAGTAATACGGGTTTGCATATATTGATTCATTTTTTTAATTGTAAATTTGCTTACAAAAGGGACCAGGATGTTTTATTCTTCAGATCTGCCCGTGAAGATAATTTTGCATAGTGAGAACAGATATTCCTAAACCTCTTTTGGAGAAATACATTTAATATATTAACAGAAATTGCACATGATTGCAAATTATAAGTTTCTTTATACTATAATATACTCCGTGCAAAGAACGGGTATGCTGATAGTAATTAAATAAAATTCAGCAAATATTATCGAACTCATCTTACCATCGCTTGATTTGTTTACATTCTGCATGCTATTAAAATTAAGCTTCAATGTATGAATAATCAAAGTGATAGTTTTAAAAAAAAATCTGATGTGGGCAACACATGACTTTCCTTATATAATGTAATGAATTTACTACTTTTACTGTAAAAAAATAGGATTTTCTTATAGTAGATACTAATATTCTTTCCAAGATATTGCATTTTCGACAATTAGTCGTCATTTACATTGATTTAGCATCATTTTTATCCATTTGGCGATATTTACATTAATTTGGCAACATTTCGAAAAGTCGCCAAGTTGGCGACATTCCGCCAAATTCGTCGCCAAAATCTCTCCAAGCGTTATGCACTAAGAAATAAGTTAGTCTTACAGCAGATAAATGACTATTGGCGTTCGAATACAAAAGTATTATTCAAAGTATATTTTTTCATGAATGGAACGAGCTAGATCCACGAGAATGATGTCACTCAATTTATCGCATGGTATTACATATGCAAAGTGAACATGTTTCTCAATAGGAATTTTTTTTTTGAGACTTTTTGATAATTTTTTTGAAAAATGTGCCATATCTCGAGAACGGTTCATGTTAGCGTTCTAACATTTATGTCAATCGTTTTCTAATGAAAAATTACATAAGAAATGTCTATTTGCGTAACTTTATTAGCGGTTTTGATTTTTTGACGATTTTTTCAAAATTTCATTCGAAAATTTAGGGGGGTTCTAAACATTCGATTACGTATAAAAACAATAGGCTTCCAGTGTTTACGGATTGCGATTTTTGTTCCAAATTTGATTCGAATCGGTCCATTCGTTCGTCAGTTATCGTCTCCACAGACTCACTGACACACACACAGACACACATACTTTCACACACACACACATACACACACACACATACACACACACACACACACACACACACACACGCACACACACACACAGACATCACTTCAAAAATGTTTGATTCGTGATCAGGGATGCTTGAAACGTGCTCTCCCGTCGAAAACTCGAATTCGAATTTTCGACCCCGTCACAATACTTTCCTTATACATTATGTATATAAGGAAAGTAAAAATATTGCCATTACCTTGGCACAGAATTTAAATACACAGAAAATATGCAAAAATAAAGCGGTTTTAGAACGGATGCAACATTAAATGCAAATTTAAACGGTCTTTAAACATCACGATTTTTACACTGAGGAAGAAAAATGGATGTCATATTCTATTTTGAAATGAGCCATGTTATCTCTTCATGTAATATGGGTGTAATTATCATTTCAATTTTTATTTAATAAAACTACGGAATATATTTTGCTGAAATTGTTTACACATTTTATGTGATAATTAAAATATTTCCTAAAACATTGAAGCGATTTGGGAATTTTAGCTCATCTTAAAGAAATATTTGAAAAATTAGATTTTATGTCATTCATTTCTCCAACCCGAGTTAAATATGAAACTAATTGTATGAAATGATTCATTTTCATTCCCATATGTCCCAGACTCCAGAGCCAAATAATTTTTGGTTACACAATTCAGCAATTCTTATACAACTCATCTTACAATCGTTTGTTTTATTTACATTTTTCATACTTTAAAATTAGGCTTCCTTGTAGAAATAATCGAAGTTTAGTGATCATTTAAAATAAAAAATATTGTAATTGCGTAAATACAGAATTTAGAAACACAGATAATATGCAAAAATAAAGCGTTTTTAGGACGGATGCAACACTAAATATAAATAGAAGAAATATCAACCATTCATAAAGCATTGATTATAAAACGCTACCCAACTGTAATTTTATTTAAACATATATAAAATACGACAAGTTCAGTGGCGATATTATTTTAATTATGGCAGAACTTCAATAATTTTTTTTAAAACAATGGAGGAAAAAGTAAGTTCATACTTTACGCCGTGCTCAAACTCCATTCAAACTTTATTTAAATGACGTCATCGAAATGTAAATCGTCTTGCTCTCTATGGAGAAGCAGTGAGTATTTCATTCATACACTTTTTTTCCAGACTCCAGAGTTAAATAATTTTGCGTGACAAGAATTCAGCAATTCTTATACAGCTCATCTTACAATCACTTGTTTACAATTTAGATTAGTTAAATTTAGGCTTTGTTTTAGAGATAATGAAAGTTTGATGATCATTTAAACTCAAAAATATTGTAAGTGCGTTGGTGCAGAATATGGATGCACAAAAAAAACGCAAAAATAAAGCGGTTTTAGGACCGATGCAATACTAAATATAAATTAAGTAGAGCTCTAAAAATCACGATTTTGACACCAGATGAATGACATATTTCATTTTGAAGTGGGTCACGTGACCACTTTATAATTGTGCCATTGTTATTTTTATTTTTATTTAAAAAAACTACCAAACTTATTTTGCTGAAATTTTTTTTATTGGATTTTATGGGATAATTTAAATATTTCCTAA
Source organism: Amaurobius ferox (assembly GCA_951213105.1). NCBI lineage: Eukaryota > Metazoa > Arthropoda > Arachnida > Araneae > Amaurobiidae > Amaurobius > Amaurobius ferox. The sequence continues at coordinate 34,842,804 of OX578144.1, read as the reverse complement.
AATTTTCGAAGAAAATTGTGAATTCTAACTTTGCTTACAAAATGTTTCGAAAATTAGGTCCCATAGGGTTCAACGTATTTATTTTTTTCAACTCAGGTTTCCATTCAAAACTAATTAGGGAATATTATTCATTTACATTCTCAAATGTCCCAGAGACCGCCGCAACAACATACTAAAATTTCATTTTGATAAAATCATTTTTACATGAGTTATCGTGCTAATAGACACACAGCCAGATAGACATAATGAGCAAACACATAAACAATTTTCAACTATATTGTAAAGTGTAAAAAATCTGATGTGGGCAACACATGACTTTCCTTATATAATGTAATGAATTTACTACTTTTACAGTAAAAAAATAGGTTTTTCTTAAAGTAGATACTAATATTATTTCCAAGATATTGAATTTTCGACAATTAGTCGTCATTTTCATTGATTTAGCATCATTTTTATCCATTTGGCGAGATTTTCATTAATTTGGCAACATTTCAAAAAAGTCGCCAAGTTGGCGACATTCCGCCAAATACGTCGCCAAAATCTCGCCAAGCGTTATGCACTAAGAAAAAAGTTATTCTTACAGCAGATAAATGACTATTGGCGTTCAAATACAAAAGTATTATTCAAAGTATATTTTTTCATGAATGGAACGAGCTAGATCCACGAGAATGATGTCACTCAATTTATCGCATGGTATTACATGTGAAAAGTGAACATGTTTCTCAATAGGAATTTTTTTTTTATGTGACTTTTTCATAATTTTTTTGAAAAATGTACAATATCTCGAGAATGGTTCATGGTAGCGTTCTAAAATTTATGCCAATCGTTTTCTAATGAAAAATTACATAAGAAATGTCTATTTGCGTAACTTTATTAGCGGTTTTGATTTTTTGACGATTTTTTCAAAATTTCATTCGAAAATTTAGGGGGGTTCTGAACATTCGATTACATATAAAAACAATAGGCTTCTAGTGTTTACGGATTGTGATTTTTGTACCAAATTTGGTTCGAATCGGTCCATTCGTTCTTCAGTTATCGTCTCCACAGACTCACTGACACACACACATACTTTCACACACACACACACACACACACACACACACACACACACACACACACACACACACACACACACACACATACACATACACACACACAGACATCACTTCAAAAATGTTTGATTCGTAATCAGGGATGCTTGAAACGTGCTCTCCCGTCGAAAACTCGAATTCGAATTTTCGACCCCGTCACAATACTTTCCTTATACATTATGTATATAAGGAAAGTAAAAATGGCTAATCTTCGGAATAATAAGAAATGACTGCAAGGGTTTATTTCGAATATTATGTATAGGGGATTTATTAAAATTATTTATTGGTGTTTATACTTAATTATATAAGATATTGATGGTTTTTACATGGATGTATTTTGACTTTAATTACATGACTCAGCATATGTAGATGGGACAAAAATTAACAATTTATCCTACGAATTAACCAAATGATGTTTGAGTATTTGTTTGTGGAAACCGTATTTCTCTAAAAAATAGAAGCGTTGAAATATAAAATAATGCAGATATTTGAATCTGTAAGCCTTATAATTGCATTGATTCTTAGAATTGTCAGATCAACGTAATTATCTGCCTTTGTTGAATATTTCAATTGCAAATTTAAAAATTACATGCCAATTGCATACAAAAGGAGATAATAAATGATAACAATGCATAAAGTAATAATTTCGTATGCAATTACTTTCCTTATATACAATAATGTATAAGGAAAGTATTGTGACGGGGGTCAAAAATTCGAATTCGAGTTTTGGGAGAGCACGTTTCAAGCAACCCTGATCACGAATCTAACATTTTTGAAGTGATGTGTGTGTGTGTCAGTGAGCCAGTGGAGATGATACCTGACAAACAAATGGACTGATTCGAACGAAATTTGGTACAAAAAGTACAACCCGTAAACACTGGAAGCCTATTGTTTTTATACGCAATCGAATGTTCAGAACCTCCATAAATTTTCGAGTGAAATTTTGAAAAAATCGTCAAAAAATCAAAACCTCTAATAAAGCTACACAAATAGATATTTCTTATGTAATTTTTTACTAGAAAACGATTGACATAAATTTTAGAACGCTACCATGAACCGTTGTCGGGATATTGCACATTTTTCAAAAAAAATATAAAAATAGCATATAACATTAAAAAAATTTATTTCCTATTGAGAAACATGTTCACTTTTCATATATAATTGTGAGACCACAAATAGATCTCACATATGTTTTGGTGAGACAGTTTTATGCCATTTATTTATTGATCTGAAACATCGAACAATACTTTTAGTCTGGATGGCATCGAGGTTTACAGCAAACCATAAATTTAGGAGAGTCAAGACAGGGTAGGGCGAGCGGGTCCTTACGAGTATGCCAAGTAGCAACATTGGTTCAATAATTAACCAATAGAGAAACTTCTTGTTGCGTCACTCTGAATGCTGCAAATGAAAGCAACGGGGAAGTGACACCCCCAAGGGAAAAAATCTGATGTGGGCAGCACATGACTTTCCCTGCAGACTTATATCCACGTTCTCTTTATTTTAATTAAATTTTTTCACTTTTAATTCAATTTTCGTTCTCATTCGGTAACCGGACTTATTTTCAAAGCTGGCGTAGAGAAAATACGAAAAACTAAAATATCTCGAGAACGGCTAGTCCTAGTGTAATGGGCTTGGTCTTATTCTTTTTTTCGCCAAATATTACGTATTAAACAAGCATTTAATGGATATATTGGAGCATGCGTATTTGTTTAGTTTAGATTTTGACGATTTTTACGGGCCATTTTGCAAAAAAAGGCATGTTATTTTTTTCCGAATCGTACCAAAATCTAATCAGCACCAGGGTAGCCTAAAAGTGACTTATCCACCGAATTTTGTGAAATTCGGTCCATTAGTTTTTTAGTTAGAGTGAATACAAAATCTGCACAGACAGACACACAGACAGACACGCAGACACACACACAGACGTCACGCTAAAAATGGTTTTTTCGTATTCTAGAGGTCTCGAAACGTGTAGATCCGTCGAAAACTCGAGTTGCGATTTTCGGCATGATTCCAATACTTTTCCTATACATTACCATGTATTGCAGGGAAAGTAAAAGAGACCCACAGCCTGTGACCAAAGAAGGACACTAGGAGCAGACTTATACAGATAACTTCGACATTATGACTTGGTAGACTTGTGCTAATACTCGGGCGATATTATGTCTTGGTAGACTTGTGCTAATACTCAGGCGACATTATGACTTGTGCAGATACTACAGAGATGACTTGATGTACTAAGAGAACGAAATAAATGCGAGTGTTGGAGTCAGCAGTACAATATGATCGACGAAGTTACGAGTGGATTCATTACACTACGTGTTAATGCTAGTAACAAAGACGACATCAAATGCGTGTTGCTAGCAAAGTCCAAGACAGATTTGAAGGTGTGTGTTCCTCAACTTTAGGTCTAGAAACGTTTAGGCAAATTAAGTGGTGTCACATGTTCCCCCGCCGAAACTAATAATTAATTGTGTAATGAATTAGTAAGTGTTTATGTTGTTAATAAATATTTTATTGTTATAGTTCAAATGATGTGATCCATTGAGTATTATATTCATTAATAATTTCTTTACAGAACTCGCGCGAAAGTTAATTAATTGGAGAGTTATTGCGAACAAAACGTAGTACTAATGTTAATTTTAATTATAACTTTAAGTTCCCTATCTTTTATATTCAAGTGTACCACAGTAATACCATGCGATAAATTGGGTGACATCAATCTTGTGGATCTAGCTTGTTCCATTCATGAAAAAATATACTTTGAGTAATACTTTTGTATTTGAACGCAAATAGTCATTTATATATTGTAAGAATAACTTAATTTCTCCGTTCATAACGCTTGGCGAGATTTTGGCGGCGAATTTGGTGTGACTTTTTTAAATGTTGCTAAATTAACGAAAAATTCGCCAAATGAATAAAAATAACGCTAAATCAATGAAAATGACGACTCATTGACGGAAATTCAGTATCTTGGAAAGAATATAATTACCTATTATAAATATATATATATATATATATATTTTACTGTAAAAGTAGTAAATTCATTGCATTATATAATTATAGTCATGTGCTGCCCACATCAGATTTTTACTTTCCCTGCAATACATGGTAATGTATAGGGAAAGTATTGGAATCATGTTGAAAATCGCAATTCGAGTTTTCGACGGATCTACACGTTTCGAGACCTCTAGAATACGAAAAAACTATTTTTAGCGTGACGTCTGTGTGTGTGTCTGTCTGTCTGTGTGTCTGTCGGTGTGTCTGTCTGTCTGTCTGTACAGATTTTGTATCCACTCTAACTAAAAACTAATTGACCGAATTTCGTAAAATTTGGTAGGTATGTCACTTGTGCACGCACGAATCTGGTGCTGATTAGTTTTGGGTATGTCTCGGGTTAAAAGAACCCGCCTTTTTTTGCGAAATGGCCCGCAAAAGCTTGTATCCACTCTAACTGAAAAACTAATGGACCGAATTTCACAAAATTTGGTAGATAAGTCGGTTGTAGGCCACCCTAGTGCTGATTAGATTTTGGTATAATTCAAAAGAAAATAACTTGCCTTTTTTGCAAAATGGCCCGCAAAAATCATCAAAATCTAAACTTAAGAACTACGTATGCTCAAATATAGCCATTAAATGCTTGTTTAATACGTAATTAAAACGTAAAAGAATAAGACCAACCCCATTGCACTAGGACTAGCCGTTCTCGAGATATTTTAGTTTTTCGTATTTTTCCTACACCATTTTTGAAAATAAGTCCAGTTTTTAAATGAGAACGAAAATTGAATTAAAAATTAATTAAATTTAATTTAAATAAATAGAACGTGAATATAAGTCTGGAGGGAAAGTCATGTGCTGCCCACATCAGATTTTTTACTATTGTGTATGGAAGTGCAGCTTTTATAGGGCCATTAATTAACATCGATGTCCTTTATGAGTATCAGATCAACGTAATTATCTGCCTTTCTTGAATATTTCTGCTAAAAATTTAAATGTTACAATTACATGCAAATTGCGTACAAAAGAAGATAGTAAATCTTAAAAATGCATAAAGCCCTAATTTCATATGTAATATTATATTATGTATGGAAGTGCAGCATTTATAGGGCCATTAATTAACATCGACGTACATTATCATTATCAGATCAACGCAATTATCTGCATTTCTTGAATATTTCTGTTAAAAATTTAAACATTACAATTACATGAAATTTTAGTTTTTCGTACTTTCCCTACGCCACCTTTGGAAATAATCCCGGTTACAGAATGTGAACGGAAATTGAATTAAAAGTGAAATAAATTTAATTAAAATAAAGAGAACGTTAATATAAGTCTGCAGGGAAAGTCATGTGCTGCTCACATCAGATTTTTACTTTCCTTGGAATACATGGTAATGTATAGGGAAAGTATTGGAATCATGTCGAAAATCGCAACTCGAGTTTTCGACGGATTTACACGTTTCGATACCTCTAGAATAAGAAAACGCCATTTTTAGCGTGACGTCTGTGTGTCTGTCTGTCTGTCTGTGCAGATATTGTATCCACTCTAACTAAAAAACTAATAAATCGAATTTCACAAAATTTGGTAGATAAGTCAATTGTGTGTGAGTTTGGTGCTGATTAGTTTTGGGTACGATTCGGGATAAAAGAACCTGCCTTTTTTTCCGAAATGGCCAGCAAAAGCTTTTATCCACTCTAGCTAAAAAACTAATGTACCGAATTTCACAAAATTTGGTAGATGAGTCACTTATAGGTCACCCTGGTGCTGATTAAATTTTGGTACGATTCAGAAAAAAATAACCTGCCTTTTTTTGCAAAATGGCCCGCAAAAATTGTCGAAATCTAAACTAAAAAGTTACGTATGCTCAAATATATCCATTAAATGCTTGTTTAATACGTAATTTTTAAAGAGGAAAAGAATAAGACCAACCTCATTACACTAGGACTAGCCGTTCTCGAGATATATTAGTTTTCTTCGTATTTTCTCCACGCCACCTTTGAAAATAAGTCCAGTTATCAAATGAGAACGAAAATTGAATTAAAAGTGAATTAAATTTAATTAAAATAAAGAGAACGTGGATATATGTCTGCAGGAAAAGTCATGTGCTGCCCACATCAGATTTTTACTTTCCCTGCAATACATGGTAATGTAAAGGGAAAGTATTGGAATCATGTAGAAAATCGCAACTCGAGTTTTCGACGGATCTACACGTTTCGAGACCTCTAGAATACGAAAATACTATTTTTTGCCTAAAGTCTGTGTGTGTGTCTGTATGTCTGTCTGTTTGTTTGTGCAATGTATGTATCCACTCTAACTAAAAAACTAATTGACCGAATTTCATAAAATTTGGTAGGTAAGTCACTTGGCTGAGACCCTGGTGCTGATTAGTTTTTGGTAGGATTCGTAAAAACAGAACTCGCCTTGTTTTGCGAAATGGCCCGCAAAAATTTCATGTATCCACTCTCGCTAAAATACTATTTGACCAAATTTCCCAAAATTTAGTAGATATGTTTCTTATAGCATACTCTGGTGCTGATTAGATTTTGGTACGATTCGGAAAATAACAACCTGCCTTTTTTTACAAAATGACCCGCAAAAATTTCATGTATCCACTTCAGCTAAAATAATAATTGACCAAATTTCACAAAATTAGGTAGATAAGTTACTTGTAGGATACTCTAGTGCTGATTAGATTTTTATACGATTCGGAAAAGAACAACTTGCCTTTTTTTACGAAATGGGCAGCAAAGATTTCATGTATCCACCCTAGCTAAAATACCAATTGAACAAATTTCACAAAATTTGGTAGACAAGTCACTTGTGGGATACTCTGGTGCTGATTAGATTTTGGTACGATTCGGAAAACAACAACCTGCCTTTTTTTACGAAATGGGCAACAAAAATCGCAAAAATCTAAAAAAAAAAAAATACTACGTATGCTCAAATGTATTAAATAAATTCTTGTTTTATACGCAATTTTTGACAAGGAAAAGAGTATAACACACTCTATTATACTTTAGGACTAACCGTTCTCAAGATATTTGAGATTTCTTGCATTTTTGTTACGCCGATTTCGGAAAAATGTCCAATTACCAAATAAAAACAGAAATTGAATTAAAAATGTTAATTTAGTATTATTTGGCGCAATTAAACTCAATCTAATAAATTATTAAAGAAATAAAGAAGATATGATTTTGAGTCTGCAAGGAAAGTCATATGCTGCCCACATTAGATTTTCAATATTATACTTAAAATGAATTTGCAGCATTTAAAAGGACACTACCAACGTCATTATTTAGATATTGCACTTTTTTTTCTCTACTTTAATATGTGAAAAGTGCGAAATATATATTTATTCTCATTTTTACAATATTTTATTTAACTTGATTTGTCTGTTTGATTTTTGGCAATGTGATTCAAAAATTTCTGAAGCCTTATTTACTTAGATTCCATTAATTAAACTCATATGAAATTTGGTATGGTATGTAGTTGCCTTTTGTGGTACATTATTTTACAACCTTTTATTTAACTTAATCTAGTGTTTTCTTGTTTGTCAGTCTGATTCAAATGTCTGACACCCTGACATATTGGGCCCCATTAATCAAAATAACATGAAGCATTTTATGGTGTTTTCTTTTGTGGTGCGATTTATTACAGTAATATGAAACATGTCATGTCGTTGTCTTTTGTGGTGCGATGTATTACAGTAATATGAAACATTTCATGCCGTTGTCTTTTGGTGTGCGGCGTATTACAACATTTTATTAACTCTGATCTGGTGTTTGTTTATCTGCGTGATTCAATTTTTTAAGACCCTAACTTATTAAGTTCACAATTAATAGTAACATGAAATTTGGTATGTCGATGTGGCACGTTTTAATTATTTTGATTTTTAATCTTATCTTTGTAGCCAGTCTGGGCCTCACAAAAGGAATGGATTTTTCTCAACTCGAAGAACGAAACAGCTAGAAGGCCCAAATGTAGTATATCATTGTGTTTTGTGGAATATTTAAGCTATTTGAATTATAAATCGTATCAAACTGGACCGTCTTAAGCCTATCATAGGAATCTTCTCATTTCTGGAAAAACTCGAGGCCATAGCAGCTATACGGAATCAGCTGAAACGTCCACGACAACCAGACACGATTTTTGCCGATGGAAAAGGGAAGCAGAAAGGGTTTTATCCTTCCCAGCGAAGCCATGAAGAAGGAACCGAGGTCAGCATAATCATCCACTCCACGGGTCCTAAAAGGCATTCTACAGAGTCTAGACGGGTCTGGAAACAGACCACAATGGCACAGTCTCTCTACGCCACCTTGAACAGTCGGTTAATGAACTCCGGATATTACACTCAGGTTGCAATCCCACAATTTGAATATCCCCTTAAAGAAGGTGGGACAGAAGCTACTGAGTCAATGCTCAATACTCCTAGGCGCCCTCCTCAATTGGGGAAATAGCAGCTATAGGATTTCCAAATTTAGAATGTTGTTACCTTTTGGGTCTATTCCAATTCTGTGGAGTTTGAACTTTATCTGGTTAGACCGTCTTGGGCCGCCATAGGAGTGTACTCGTTTTGTAGGAATGCCTCAATAAACTAAACAGATAGAAATTTCAAATTTAGTATCTCGTTATCTTCTGTAGTACACAGACTTCCAAAAGTTAAGCACCCAATACAACTTTTCATTTTTCGAAAGCGTATTTGAGTGGCTGAATTAGTAAAATTAGAATGGCTGAGATTTGAGTGGCTGAAAATCGCTGCGGATGTAGATGACAGTATAGAAATATCGTATGTTACAGACAATTACGATTGACTGTACGGATATGTGCTAATCAGGCAGTCGTTGAAGAAGACAGCATTCTGAAGGGTTTGAGGTGGTGCATTTATATGCTGATACGAAGCGAAGTGTTTATAACTTTTGTAGGATTATTTGATGTTTATAACTTTTGTAGGATTATTTGACGTTTATAGCTTTCGTAGGATTATTTGATTTATGATATGCGTGTTTCTATGGCTGAAAGAAGACGAGTGACAGATAGTGAGCGCTGGCGTGCAGTCGGACATATTGAAGCAGGACATTCAGACAAAGGTGTCGTCAACATGTCAATTGTACTCTCTCAGATTGTTGCAACGTCCTGTTCATGGACGAGTCCAGATTTGCCCTGGAATCAGATGATAAACGTGTAAGAATCTGGAAAGAATGAGGCACACTCAAACAGGCCAAGAACATCATAGAACATCACGCATTCAGAGGTGGCAGCGTCATGATGTGGGCTGGGATTTCAAAGGGATATCTCACAGAGCTACACATATTTAAAGGCCGTTCTGTGACGGCTGCGCAGTATTGGGATGAACTCCTAGATCCCATTGCGAGACTCTACGCTGAAGCAGTTGGTCCTGATTTCTTCCTTATGGACTGTGATATCAGTTCCCATCGAACTAACATCATTGACGAGTACCTTAAAAGTGACTGCATTTCTCATATGAAGTAGTTGGTGTATTCCCCTGACCCTAATCCCATTAAAAACCTTTCGGATCCCTCGACCGTGCTGTCTTTGCACGTTTACCTCCTCCAGCCAGCCTCAGAGTATTGGAAACTGCCCTATTGGAGGAATGGCCATTGCTCGCATCTTCGAAGGTTGATCACCTCATTGAAAGCATGGAAAATCGTTGTAAAATTTGTGTGAAGGTCCGGGGTGGCCATATATCTAATTAACGTAAATTTTCTTCGAGTTTGTTTGCCTTTAAACATCGTTTTTTTAATGAACCAAATGTGACATCATCATATAACTTACGAAAAGTAAATATTTTTTTTTTCATCTCTGTACATAACTTGTTTTGTTTAATGCATAAACACATTTGCTACCGTCATGTACAATTTTGAGTTAATCAAAGCATTACTTTTCCATTTTTGTTAATGTGCTTAACTTCTGGAAGCCAGTGTATATTTTAATTATTTGCGGATTTTGAACTTCAACAGGTCTGCTTGTTTTGCATGCACCATAGGAATGTACTGGTTTTGGGAGAATAAGTAGATAACCGGGCAGTTATAAAGTCCACATTTGATACGTCGTTGTCTACCACGCATTTAAGTTACATAAATATTAATAAATATATGTTCCATACATTTAAGCTACATACAACTAATAAATAAGGGTACTTTAAAAACCATGTAATTCGCTTTAAATTTTTCAAATTAAATATGTAATTTATAAGAATTTTAAATTAAATATTTTTGTTCTTGTTCCTCACAAAATTTGAAAATTGTTAGTCTGAAGTTTAATGCATGTGTTTCAAACCAAGGCGTTTTTCTCACATTTAACTTTTATATGCAGTTTAGATATGGGCATTTGATGATAAAAAACAAAAAAGAAAATAATAATTTGATTTTTATTATATGGATTTTAAATATATTATTGGAAAAAAAATTGCTTTCAAGTAAAACGGCTAATATGCATGTTTTTAAAGGAACTATTATTTTTCTTATATCTTCTATATAATGAAAATCAATGTCTGTGTGTCTGTCTTATACACTATAGACTCAGCGACCGCTGCGAAATTTGGCAATCAAGGACCCGAGGGTTTGGAAAGGTGACACTTGAGAACCGTTTTTTAAAATTTGAATTATTTTGTTACTTAATGTTTTATGCGATTTCGACCGTTTTTTCTCCTTTTTCTCCTTTTTTTCTCCACCATCTAGATGTTGTACAAAAAAACAAGTCACACGACCGGAAAGGGCAGACAATTGCGAGTAAAAATATATCAATTTCAAATCTCAGGGATAAATTCTAATACTTTTTAAAGACACGAACTTTCGTTTTTAAATCCTCGCATCGGAAAAAAGTACAGACAATTTCGACAAATAATTTACATTTTTTGAAAGCTCATATCTCAGGCTTTCTCAAAAGCCCAATCTGATCAAAAATAATAAAAAAGTATCTGCAGGATCCGGGTTTTCCGGGACGAGAATTTCCGAATTTCCTTTTCTCGGCAAAACCGCTATTGAAGTTTTTCACCTACAACGCACTGTTTCCATGGAGAAAAAAATAAATAAAAATAAAATTATGGAGATTGTGGATCGGATTGAAGATTGTTCATCGGGTTCGACGTTATATTTTAAATGATGGAATTGAGAGCTTAGCATATGGGCATTATAAAATTTATATGATTGAATTATGGTGGATTGAATTGTGGTGATGTATTGTATACATCGGGTGGTGGCAACAGTATATTGTACAGAACGAAATTATTATATTTATATGAAATTATTAAATTTATTAGAAAATTACGTTATATTTAAATGATGAAATTTAGAGCTTAGCACATGGTTATTAAAAATTTAAATGATTGAATTATGGTTTTAACGTCATTAAACTAAAACAAACTTTGTTAACTCCACGGGGTTGAGGGCACGGTAGCCCAGTGATTAGCGCGCTAGAATTGCACTCGGTAGGCCCGGGTTCGATTCCCGCTATTGCCAAAACTGCCAACGTGTTCACGCGGAATACGATCACGTAAACATGTGGGTACGTAAGTCCTCTTGAACGGCTTTGAGTTCGGTGGTAGGGGAAGGAAGGTACGGTCCCTGTGGATGCCTCCCATACTGGGTTCCGGTCTAAATTGGGTGGCACTTCCTGGCCGTTCAAATAGTTACTTTACACCTTTCTGGTAGGTCGGATAGTCTGAGTCTCAATAACAACAACAGGGGGTACTACACACGGGATACACTATAGGCTCAGCAACCGCGCGTCGCAGAGCTCCAAAATTTGGCAATAGGAGATCAGGGGTGGGTGGGAAGGTGACACGTGAAAACCGATTTTTAAAATTTGAATTACTTTTTTTTGTTATTTAATGTTTTTTGCGATTTCGACCGTTTTTTTTCCGTTTTTCTCTTTTTTGTCCCCCATCCGGACGTCGTAGAAAAAAACAAATTACACGACCGCAAAGAGCAGATAATTGCGAGTAGAAATATATCAGTTTCAAATCTTGTGGACAAAATTCTAATATTTTTTAAAGATTTTAAAACAAAAGTCACTTTCGGCTCAAAACAACGAACTTTCATTTTTAAATTCTCGTGTCGAGAAAAGTGCCGACAATTTTGACTAATAATTTACATTTTTAGAAAGTTCAAAGATTAGGCTTTCTTACAAACCCAATCTGGTCGAGAAATAAGAAAAAGTAGGCGCACGATCCGGATTTTAAGGATGTAATGATTCTTAATTTCTCGGTCAAACCGCGAAAGCAGAGATCGATTTTACACCCACATCCTCACGCAGACGCACGGTGCTTATATGGTAGAGGGGAGATGGGTGAGGTTCTGACGTCACGGTTCTGACGAGGTTGCGTCAGAGAACATTATTTTTCATCTTAAAATTTTATTATTAGTTTTAACGTCATTAAACTAAAACAAAATGTGTTAACTCCACGGGGTTATGGCGCCAGCGAGTTTGCCACGGTCAGAATTTTCAAGGGTAGCGAACAGACTGGTCGCCGAAGGCGGCTAGTATATAATATAATATAAGGGAAAGTATTGTAACGGGATCAAAAATTTGAATCCGATTTTTCAATAAACGACCACGTGTTAAGCATGTCTGAACATGATTCTAACGATTTTGTGGTAATGTGTGTGTCTGTGTGTGTGTGGACAAGATTTCTCACGAACGACTGAATCCTTTTGAAAAAAAAATTAGAACGATTATTACAATCAGTTAATACTGGAAAACCATTAATCTATCTTAAACGTGATTAAATGTTCTAAAGACTATGACCTCTACTTTTGAGATAAATTTTTGAAAAATTAATACACAATCAGTACGTCCAATAATGATTAATAAAAAATTAATTTTAACGTAAACTTTTATCTAAAAACAGATTATGTATATTTAGAACTCTAATATGAATCGGTTTGGAGATATACGACTTTCGAATGAACTTTCGAAAAAATCATGAGTTTCAATACTGTTAAATAAATAATTAAAATTGCATAAAATTATAAATATACATCAGCTACAATATTCACTTTCCATATGGAATACTATGCAATAAAGCCATTAACATAATTGTTATGGATCTAGTTTGTCTCATTCATGAAAGAATATACTTTTTATAGTAGGTTTGCATTTTGGCGCCAAATAATTCACTCATGGTTACTTATTTCACGGAATATTAATAAAATGGCAATTGCATTTTGAAGAGGATTTTATACGTGAGCAAGAATAAGCCATTCTGCTTGGCCTAACACGTTACCAGAACCGCCACATTTCAATTTAATTGTTGTTAATTTAATGCCAAACACATTGTACTATGAATTTTGTATCATTCTTTTTTGCCGTGAGAGATATAAAGCCATTACATTATGATGAAAAAGTTATGTATAACCCTCATTAAATATATGTTTTTATATGTTACAATAATGAATTATCGCTGTTTGATTTGTACTAAATTGTGATTTCAAGCACATAACTGATTTTAGTAGCGATATTACCATTCTTCTATAACATCATTTTAAGCTAGTACTATAAACATATAATTGCCTATCGTTTATTAACTAAATGTAATATGATGTGATTATATAAGTTCAGCTGATAAATATATATCTCACGTCCGCCGCTGTTTGGGTTTGGGATTTCAATGAGAATCTCTTGAGGAAATTGTTTTAGACATGATTTTATTTCTCTTGCAATTTTGATTTTGCGGTTTGAAGTAAATTTCCCTTGAGCTAAAGGGTTTTGCCGTTTATCACGTACAATTGAATAGGAAATTCATATTAATATATCATATGGATTATGTTGGCATATGTATGCATTTTGTTATCTCAATAATTTTTCTTCCAAAAATCTTGAAATAGTGTCTATAAATAAAGCGTAAAAGAAAAAAAATGTTTTGTTGGTTTAAAATACATGGACACATGAATCAAATAATACAATGGTAGTACGATTGTGCCATTCCTTCCATAATTAAAATAATAACAAGTAAAGCAAAAACCCGTAATTTTTAACGTATATAATTTTATTATCTGTATGTTAATTAAATGTATGAGGGATATATTTATTAAAATGTATGTAACGTAAATGTATGAACGACAGCATACCAAATTTGCACTTTGGAGCTGCTCCGATGCTTGAATTATTATCATAGTTTAAAAACTATAATTATGATCATGCTACATACAATTCTTTTCTGCGAAACTGAATATACGTCTTTACATAAAGGGTTGAAAAAAATTCTTCACTGATTTAAAATACATACTAAATTGATTTAAAATACATAAATATTATAGATAAACGAGTTAATGCATTAAGACTTTAGATCATAATACGATTGTGTCACTCCTTCCATAAGAAGAAGAATAACAAGTAAATTCAAAGACGCTATTTTTAAGTACAGAGATATTTTAGTAGTATATAAGCTAAATGTATGAAAAACATATTTATTAAAGTGTATGTAACTTAAATATATGAAAGACAGCGACATATCAAATTTGCACTTTGTAACAGCTCCGGTGGTCGGCTTATTCCCCAAAAAACGAGTAAACAATTACATCCCTATGGTGGCACAGGATGGGCTCAGATTCTAAGGTTCAAAAGTTCAAAATAAAAAAAAAATTAAAATATACCACTAAAGGGAGTGTTTGTCTAGGTATGACATTTCTAGCTACACTGGATACAGAATTATTCTCGAAAAAGGGTAAATTCCTATAGTAGACCTCTAACAGGCCACGCTGATAAGGTCGAAAAGCAAAGAAATTAAAATATACCATACCATAATATACCATACCATAATATACCATACCATACCATAAAATATACCATATAAAATACAACGACATGACAAATTTGGTCTTTCACGCTGATCCTGTCCTCAAGATACTTAAGAAAACGTGCACATTCTCATGGCTGGCCTAAGACGAGCTAGCCTAATAAGGTTCAAAATCTAAAGAATTATAATATACTACAACGTCAATCGCATACTAAATTTAATGCTACTTTCATTAATGGAGCAGGGTTAGTTAGGTCCTCAAAGATTTGAATCACACTAACAGAAAAACTAACACCGGAGCATTATCCACCTCATTCTGTCTCAGGAATATGTTTACAAAAGTGGTAGTAATTAGAAACAAAATAGAAAAAGAGAGAGAGAGAGAGGGGGGGAAAGAGAGAGAGGGGAGGGGAGAGAGAGGGAGAGAGGGGAGGGGAGAGAGTGCGGGAGAGAGAGGGGAGAGGGGGGAGAGAGAGAGAGAGAGAGGTTCGCAAAATTGCGGCAAATAGCAATTTTGCTTCCTGCCTTTACGATTAACGTTATTCTACTCTGATCAGCGCATACTAAGTGCGAAACCGGTCCATGAATACTGTTATCTGCAATATGAGTGTATTCCTTAATATGCCACGTGATCCTGTCAAGATATGAGATGGACATTCTGCGCACTGCTATGAGTTAAGCGACAATGACATAACAGTTTAAGCAGTCAAGTAGAGAAGCTGGAGCTGGAACCAATTTTTCGCTCTCAATCTTGTATTCTTAAGCAAATATTTCTGATATCATTCCAAGAAAAAGATGCGGTCGTAAGTACGGATTGATTCTAAATTCAGTAAACGCACTTTTGACAAGGTATGAAATGCTTTCCATTTTTTTTTTCAAGTTTAGATTGTTCTTACTCTTTATTTATCTGAACATAATAAATTTTGTGTACTTTATCAAATTAAAATTTTAAATAGCTATTGCTTAAGCTTTAATAACTGGCATATAATTTTATTTATTTTTCAAATTTATTTATTTAAATTTAAATAGTTAAATGTAAATTGAAAAAATCAACCACATAAAAGAGCTATATATTTTGGATGAGCGGTTTAATATCGGTTCATTGTTACATGACTTCAATTTCGAAAATATGTATAATATGCGATGAACTGACTGACTGATTGAGGGGATAATGTATTGAGGGGATATGAAAAGAGGGGATATGATTGAGGGGATATGAAAATTATTGAGCACTTCCACAATAGCTAAAATCTTGGTTTTGATGTCATTCACTCCGTCTCAATTCAGACACCAAGAGGAAAATTTACAATTGCGAAAATTCGAATTTGAAGTGATTGTGCAAATGAATAATTAAAAAACTCAAACCCCCTTTGCTTAATTATAAAGCACTTTCACTCTAGTTAGAATCTTAGTTTTGGTCCACCTTAGCTTCTTCCAACGAAAAAATATAATATTTTGAATGAAAAAATCTAATATTTCCAAGATAGTGGTAACAATGAATGGTAAAATCGTGATAGTGGTAACGATGCAAAGGGATGATTAAAAAATTCAAAACCCATTTTCAAAATGAATGACCACTTACACTCCAGCTTGAATCACGGTTTTAGTCTCATTTGATCTGTTTCAGTTTCCAATCGCAGAAAAACAATCGCAAATTTCAAAATTCGGATTAGGGATGCCGATAAAAAGGGGATTTAAAACACTTGCACCACTTTGCCTCTCAAAAATTTGGGGCATTCCATTTTACTTTCACTGCAATAGATGAAAATGTATAGGGAAAGTACTGAAATCATGCTGAAAATGGCAACTCGAGTTTTCGACGGATCGACACGTTTTGAGATATCTAGAACCCAAAAAATCTATTTGCTGCTTGATGTCTTTATGTTTGTCTGTCTGTGCAATGTGTGTTTCCACTCCAACACAAAAACTAATGGACCAACATTTATAAAATTTGGTAGGCAAGTGACTTGTGGGATGCCCTGGTTCAGACTGGATTTTGGTAAAATTCATGACAAAACTCACTTTTTTTTACGAAATGTCCCGAAACAAGTCTATGTCTCACTCTAACTAAAGAACTAACGGAACAAATTTCACAAAATTTGATGGATAAGTCACTTATTAGTTGTTCTGGTGCTGATTACATGCTGGCACGATAAAAGAAAATCTGCATGTTTTTATTTTTGCAAAACGGCCCGCAAAAATCGTCAAAATCTAATGTGCTTGTTTTATACGTAAATTTTGACGATGAAGGGAATAAAATAAATTTAAATTCTTTAGAACAAACCGTTCTTGAGATATTTAAGATTTTTCGAATTTTCACTATGCCACCATCGAAAATACGGCCAGTTACTAATGAAAAAGAAAATTGAATTAAAAGTGTAAATTCAGTGTAATTGGAAATAAAAATGTGTGTTATTTAGTGCGCTGATTCTCAGTTTAATGAATTATTAATGAAATAAAGAGAAAATAAATGCAGGGCTGTAGTGAAAGTCATGTGCTGCCTACATCAGATATTTTACTTTCCTTGCAAGACATGTTAAAGTATAGGGATGTATTGGAATCCTGTAAAAAATCACAAATCGAGTTTTCGACGGATATACATGGCTTGGGATCACTAGAACACGAAGAAATAATTGACTGAATTTCATAAAATTTGGTAAATAAGTTACTTTTGATTGAACCTACTGCTGATTATATTTGGTACGATTCGGGATGAAATAAACTGCCCTTTTTTGCGAAATGGTCCGCAAAACTTATCTTTATCTGAACTCTAGCTGAAAAACTAATAAACCAAATTCCACAAAATTTGGTAGATGAATCTCTTGTAGGTTAACCTGGTGTTGATTAAATTTTGATACGATTCGAAAAAAAAGAACCTGCCTGTTTTGCGAAATGACCCGCAAAAACCGTTAAATCTAAAAATTAGAGGCAACACTTGTTCCAATATATCAATTGCAGGCTTATTTTATACGTATTTTTTGACAACCAAAACAATAAAACGAGCCCCATTACTCTAAGACTAGCCGTTATCGAGATACGTTAGTTTTTTCGTATTTTCGCTACTCCACTTTTGAAAATAAGTCCAGTTACCAAATGAAAACGGAAATTGAACTAAAAGAGCAAATTCAGTGTACATTTCAAATAATTATGGCTGTTATTTTGTATAATTCAACTCAATTTAATGAATTACCCAAGAAATAAAGAGAACGTGCATACGACTCTCCAGGGAAAGTCATGTGCTGCGCACATCAGATACTTATGTTTAAAATTGAAAATACTTTTGCTATTCAGTAGTTTTATTAAGTGTGTAAGTGTCACGTTTAGAGACCATTAATAATCACTAGAAGCACACACACAGACAAACCGTCATAGACGCACACCAACACCGACACATATCGTGGAAAAGGTGATAATATGGACCCCCACTTTTAAAAAGTGCCCCTACATTTTAAACTAATTTTACTCGTTTTGGGAATGGTTGTTCGCATATGGTAATCAGTTGTGGCCACAACAGGAGGAATAATTTTTAGAATACTTACAGTAACCTCCATAATGCGATTACCAAAAAAGTGAAATCACCTGTTGCTGTTTTTTTAAAGTGCGGGAATTATGGACCCCTGTGAAATAGTCACAGTTTTTTCGTTAAAAATGAATCTTATTGTTTAAAAAACATAAATTATTTGCAAAAGTCGTCAATATAAATTTCTTTCTCCGCTCCAGCACATTCACTGTGTGGCCACAATTCCCATATCACACACATGACACATAGTTCTCCTTGGCAGTCATCAGTAAAGCTGAGTCACACCTGAGTTCAGAGGGGTGTTGTAGAGTAGAGTCACATCTTCAAAGACGTCTTTCCCGCTGAGCCTTCTTGTTTTCCAACTGATTCCCAGTTGTTTTCCATTTAATCCATATTAGCAGCAACACCATGTTGAAAATATCAAATCACTACTCCCAAGCCTAACAGAAAAGTTGAAGACTGGTTTCAACATATTACCATCTAACTGCTGTAGTTCAAGGTATGACATCGAAATTTGCGCATTGTGCAAGATAAATACCCATTAAATTTGTATAACACTTACCTTGCTAAACGTTCGCGAATAGGGTGAAACTACCAACGCTCACAACAAAAATGCTCCTTCAATAATGCACGCCAATGGCGATCTCTTATTTCAAAAAGATTGATTAGAGTTGATTTACCGCTCCGCCAATAGAGTGAGCCTCGTTCCGGCCGAGGAATCGAGAGGATCCATAATACCTTCAGGGTCCATTTTACCACCTCTCTCCCTCTCTCTCTCGATATATATATATATATATATATATATATATATATATATATATATATATATATATATATATATATATATATATATATATATATATATATATATATATATATATATATATATATATATATATATATATATATATATATATATATATATACATATATATATATACATATATACATATACATACATATATATACATATATATATGTACATATATATATATACATATATATACATATATATACATATATATATATGTATATATATGTATGCATATATATGTATATATGTATATATATATATATATATATGTATATATATATGTATATATGTATATATATATGTATATATATATATATGTATATATATATATACATATATATATGTATATATATATATAGCTCAGTAGAAGTATATTGCAACACATATTGCCATATTCGTGACCGATATTTAAGTCTGATTCCATAAATAACGTTTTTAATCCAACTTATTTTAGTTGTTGTGTCATTTTTAAATTTTTCAATAAAATTCTTGATCTCTTCCACCGTACGTTTATAACTGATCTTACGGTGTCTTTTCCCTCTATGCCAGCGGTGGGTTTTAGTTTGAGAAAAAGTTCTTGACACTGGTTGTGTTTTATCATTACTGCAATTTTCCATATTGAAGGTCTTATTGTAAATAACAGTGTTGAGCCCATATTGGTATGCTGTAGTGTATTGCCTAATATGGGTACTCTCCCACCATAATCTTTCTTGAAGCCTGGGTACTATATCAAGTATAGTGACTGCGATCATTGTAAAATCATGATTCTGAAAATGTCTTAATTCCTGATTAGAAACTGGTATCGCTTGATTTTGGGATTTTGCAATTTGGATTCTGTCTAAGTTAATTCTAATATGCAATGGATTTTTTGTTTATCCGATATACTTAGTTTGACAGGTTAGACATGTAATACAGTATATGGTGTTATAGGTTTTACAAAACATTCTATACCCATGGTCTCTGTCGATGATTTGCAAGGGGTCAGCAACGGGACATAATTTGAATCTCTTAGATGTGCACTTTTTAAATCTGTAATTACCCATTCTACGATAATTGCTATAGTAAGATTTCAAAAAATTAGATCCGTTTTGGATTGTGTCGTTATAAATCACATTACGTACGTTTTTTACACATTACGTACGTAAAGACATTATTCGCGCGATGCAACAAGACAAAGAATTCCCGTAAATACACAATAACTTGGTAATGTTACTTTTCATCTTAGTGATTGCGTATTGTACTTACCACATGTTGTTATTGTGTATTTACGGGAATTCTTTGTCTTGTTGCATCGACCGGATACTGTATTTTCCCTTCTCCCGTATTCTCTCGGGTTACCTCTCGGACCACGCAAGTGTTGTGTTGGTCTTCCGTATGATGTGTGGGCGGTGGTGTCCCGGATATGGAGATGTAGTTCTGGTTTTGGAGTAGTCAATGGTATGTAGTCTTGCCTTCTGTTTTCTTTACCTCTTTGATAAGGGGTATTAAGAGTGCGACGTATTGCTGGTGTGGTTATTTATATGTATTTCATGTCATTTTATACAATTTCGTTTTAACCTTATAACTGTATTTATAATTTATATAATTGATATTCATATTAAGTGCTATTCATGTTTTTCAAACTAACGCTTTTTATTAAAATCAGTTTTTAAAAAATACCAAAAGAAGTTAAAAATTTTGGAAATCGGTCATTGTCACAAACTGTGTCACTTGAATATATCTACTTTCTCATCCTTCTTCATAGCCTTCTAATCATAGAAGCAGACTAGACGTATTGTAAATCTAGAAGAGATGAACAACGGAAGATTGTCTTATACTTTCAATGAAGATTTTGATGAAGATTATGAAGACATTTTTACCCCCTTAAAAATCCTTAACACGAGTAAAAACTGTATAAACTTTTAAAATGAATGAAAAATTTATCACATTTTAACGACTGGCAATTATATTCAGTACGAGTATTTGCCCGGTGTTGCAATATAAAAGGGTATTTGTAACATCGACATACAGTTACCCTGGTTTTTTATTCGAGACAACATCTATTAGACATTTCTTCAGATCTACTGAGTGTGCACCAAACGTGACTTTAACACCTACAAAAAACGTACGTAATGTGATTTATAACGACACAATCCAAAACGGATGTCATTTTTTTAAATCTTACTGTAGCCATTATCGTAGAATGAGTAATTATAAAGTGCGCATCTAAGAGATGGAAATTATGTCCCGTTGCTGATCCCCTGCAAATTATCGTCAGAGACCATGGGTATAGAATGTTTTGTAAAACCTATAACACCATATACTGTATTACATGTCTAACCTGTCAAACTAAGTATATCGGACAAGCAAAAAATCTATTGCATATTAGAATTAACTTAGACAGAAGTCAAATTGGAAAATCCCAAAATCAAGCGATACCAGTTTCTAATCTGGAATTAAGACATTTTCAGAATCATGATTTTACAAAGATCGCTGTCACTATACTTGATATAGTACCCAGGCTTCATGAAAGATTATTGTGGGAGAGTACCCATATTAGGCAATACACTACAGCATACCCATATGGGCTCAACACTGTTATTTACAATGAGACCTTCAATATGGAAAATTGCAGTAAGGATAAAACACAGCCAGTGTCAAGGACTTTTCTCAAACTAAAGCCCACCGCTGGCATAGAGGGAAAAGACACCGTAAGATCAGTTATAAACGTACGGTGGAAGAGATCAAGAATTTTATTGAAAAATTTAAAAGTGACACAACAAGTAAAATAAGTTGGATTAAAAACGTTATTTATGGAATCAGACTTAAATATCTGTCACGAATATGGCAATATGTGTTGCAATATACTTCTACTGAACCTCATGAACATACGGAGGAGAATTGTAAATTTATGGCTATAGTATTGGATATGATTACGTTAAAAGCCAATAAAAGTCATATAAAATTGAATCCTCAAAAACAGAAGATAATTACAAAGGAATTCTTTATAACTACATTTAAAACAACATTTGTGTGTGTGTGTGTGTGTGTGTGTGTGTGTGGAAGGAATTCTTTTCACTTCTATTTTGAATGGCATTAATAAATATTTACCAATCCCTTTTATTACAGTTAAATTGAATTGCCGTTATGTTTGTACTAACGGCAGAAAACTATACAACTGTAGTCATATTTGTAATAATGCCTCGTTGTATAATGTGGAGGAGTGTAATTGCAAGAACAGTGTATATAGTGACCCATATCACATACATATTATTACTGGAAACTTAAATTTTATTGAAGATCAACAACTAAAAAATGTTTTTTAACTGGGACCTAAGTTTTGAGAACAAGAATTTGAAAGTGTATATGATGATTTCAATAACGATCTGAATCAATTCATTTACCGTTTAGCTGTGAAATACAGTATTCCTATTCAAACATTTGATGAATGGAAATATCATTTAACTAATGGATTCAAAATGTACTATCAAAAGAGATGCCATAATACCAAAGTATCCTCCATTCCTAGATGAATCAAAAACATCAGAGATGGCTTTGTAATCACTTATACGGATAAAATCCTGTCTAGTTACCCATTTACATGTAAAAAATATTATGTGGATAATTTACAGAAATGCTACCTTGGTCAAGATATGTATACATCGGTATCACATAATAATTGGCCAATCGGATCAAAGCCTTATACAAAAGAATTGGTATAGATCTTAAAACTTTTAAGTTCCCTTATTTGGTGCTTATAACAAAGTTGCATAAGGAACCCGTTAAATTCCGCACTGTCACCGTGGGATGCGGAACATATTTGACCATTGCTAACTTGAAACTATTAAATATACTGATTCACCTTCAAAAGCAGGGACAGTTATTATCAAGAACAGCCATGATGTCATTAAAAGACTGAAATTTTGTGACAAGGAAATGCGATTCAGAAGTTATGATTTTCGCGATCTTTTTAATAATATTGACATTGCACAACTTTACCTAATATTGAATGAATTACATGCAGAACATGATTTAAAAAGTACATTACATATCGCAAATATATGGACCTTATCAATCTGGTTTTGAGGGAAAATATACTATTTTACGGAAAATGCTATTATAAACAGATTAAAGGAATTCCAATGGGAGGAGGTTGCTCCTCCCTATTGGCTGACATATATCTCACTAAATATGAGCATGGAACACACCTATTGTACGAAATACCATATTTATGTTATGTTGATGATGTGCTTTATGGATATTATGAAAATGCACCTGTATTAGATATCGATTTTTACCCCAATAGTTTGGAATTGGTTGAAAATAAATGTGCAGAGGAAGGATAGGTGAATTTCTTGGATATAACTATAAGGTACAATACAAAGAATGGAATTTATACGAATCTACACGACACACGACAAAAGAACAAGTTATGGAATAAAAATTAACCATATCATCAATTGGAAAACGAACCTTTCTAGATTTATTTTTAGAAATAAACTTTTAGGACATTTCAGGAGAAACCAAATTTGCAACATTTTAGCAAAGGATTGCATATCCAGTAATATGGGGATAATTTTAGAGGCTATAAGAAAGAATCACCCAGTTAATTGTTACTGAATAAATATTATAATTCATTTTTCAACGATAAAAATGAAGCAAATTCATTCAAAAGGGATTTTACTGAATTGGGATAGTTTCTGCATATCACTTGAAGACTTGCACATGCGCATCGTTACTTATATAAGAGGAAATTTGATGATTCTTCATTTGTGCGTTTCTTGACTTCCATTCTCGGTGGTCTGTTTCTCCTTGTGCGGGTGCTTCTAACTGGGCACGTATGGGGGAACAACCTTTACAATGCATTGGTTCCGTGAGCGTTGCCCGGGCTGAAAAATCAACTTTAAACGGGAATGAGGAGTCGCAATCCTCCTCTGCCATTATATGCATTGCATTTGGTTTCCCCAAATATATATTGGGTTATATATATATATATATATATATATATATATATATATATATATATATATATATATATATATATATATATATATATATATATATATATACATATATATATATATATACATATATATATATATATATATATATATATATATATATATATATATATATATATATATATATATATGTATATATATATATATATATATATATGTATATATATATATATATATGTATATATATATATATATGTATATATATATATGTATATATATATATATATATATATGTATGTATATGTATATATATAAATATATATATATATATATATGCATATATATGTATATGTATATATGTATATATATATATATATATATGTATATATATATATATATATATAAATATATATATTTTATATATATAAAAGGAGGCTTCGTGATGCAGTCAATTGTCTCTATACAGATGAAGTTTGACGGTATACGTTGCTGGTGCATTAAGTTTTATTCTACGTTATTCCATTCAATAAATTACTCTCAAAACAGTCACTCGAAGAATGTTTCTTTTAGACATTTATTGTTTAGGTTGATAAATCTAATAATGAGAACCTTAGAATCATATTTAAGCACAAAAAGGATAATAATAAATTGCGCTGTAATGTTGTTAAATTCTCCTTAATCCATTGCAGAATTTTTTTAACACTTTACATCAATGTTGAAAAGTGTGTATGACTTTGTTCATTCTGTCTGTCTGTCTGTCTGCCTGTCTGCCTGTCTGTCCGTTAGCGTGATAACTGCCGCAAAAATGACTTAATCAAAATGAAATTTTAGTATGTTGTTCAGACGGTCTGTAGGACCAATGGAATAAAAATGAATATTATCATCCAATTAGTTTTGGATTGAACCCGGGTTGAAGAAATGAAATACATTGAACGCTATGGGATCTAATTTTTCAAACATTTTTTAAGCGGATTTAAAATTCACAAATTGCTTCGAAAATTTTAAGTAATATTCAAATTATCCCATAAAATATATAAAACAAATTTCAGCAAAATATATTCAGTAGTTTTTTAAATAAAAATTAACATAATAATCACACCTCTTATATGAAGCGATCACGTGACCATCATATGAAAAGATCACGTAACCAACTTCAAATTAAAATATGGCATCCAACTTGTCTCAAATCGTGACATTTAAAGTTCTTTTTAATTCATGAAGTTTGACGGTATAGGTTGCTGGTACATTAAGTTTTATTCTACGTTATTCCATTCAATAAATTACTCTCAAAACAGTCACCCCAAGAATGTTTGTCTTAGACATTTATTGTTTAGGTTGATAAATCTAATAATGAGAACCTTAGCATCATATTTAAGCACAAAAAGGATAATAATAAATTGCGCTGTAATGTTGGTAAATTCTCCTTAATCCATTGCAGAATTTTTTTAACACTTTACAACAAAGTTGAAAAGTGTGTATGACTTTGTTCATTCTGTCTGTCTGTCTGTCTGCCTGTCTGTCCGTTAGCATGATAACTGCCGCAAAAATGACTTAATCAAAATGAAATTTTAGAATGTTGTTCAGACGGTCTGTAGGACCTATGGAATAAAAATGAATATTATCATCCAATTAGCTTTGGATTGAACCCGGGTTGAAGAATGAAATACATTGAACGCTATGGGACCTAATTTTTCAAACATTTTTTAAGCGGATTTAAAATTCACAAATTGCTTCGAAAATTTTAGGTAATATTCAAATAGTTCCATAAAATATACAAAAAAAAAAGATTCAGCGAAATATATTCAGTAGTTTTTTAAATAAAAGTTAAAATAATAATAACACCTCTTATATGAAGCGATCACGTGACCATCATATGAAAAGATCACGTAACCAACTTCAAAATAAAATATGGCATCCAACTTGTCTCAAATCGTGACATTTAAAGTGCTTTTTAATTCATATTGAGTGTTGTATTCGTCCTAAAACCGCTATTTTTTTGCTTAAATTCTGTGCATCTTAACACTGAAACAACGCAATGACAATATATTTGAGTTTAAATGATCATCCAAATTTGATTATTTCCACAACGAAGCATATTTTTCACCTATGTAAAATGTAAACAGCAAAATATGTAGGATGAGTTGTATAAGAATTACTGTATTTTTTTAACGCAAAAGTATTTAGCTCATGGAGTCTGCATAGCTGATATGAATGAAATATTCATTGATTTTACGGAGAGAAGGACGATTTTTTGGATGAAGTTTTAAGCAGAGATTTTAATTACTCGTACCTCCATGGTCTTAAGTTTTTAAATAATATAAATTATTATAATATTGTGATGAATGAAATGAATAGAAAAATTTTTATGAATGAAATGCTACTTTTATAGAGAGAGCCAGGCGTGTTATATTTCGATGACGTCATTTGAATAAATTTCAGTTGTTTTAGATGAAGTTTTCAAATCTAATAAATTATTGTAGTATTATGATAATTTAAAAAATATTACCGAGGAATGTATCGCATTTTAGAGATGTTTAAACCAGGCAATTTATCTTTCAATACCGTCATTTGAATGAAGTTCATTTTTTCGATGATGTTTAAAGTTTTCAAATATAATAAATTAATGTAGTATTGTGATAATTTTTTAAATATTACCGAGGAATGTATCGCATTTTAGAAATGTTTAAATAAAATTGCGTTGAAGTTGGAAAGTGTTTCATAATCAATGCTTTATGCATGATCGATCCTTCTTGTTAATTTATTACTTTGCTCTAAATTCCAATTTACAATTCAAGGCTAAAAATTTGGTGCCTTGTTTGTGGTAGATGTTTTTGCTGCTAATGTGGTAAATTATTTGGAATGTGCAGAGAAACAGAGGAAGTATTATAATTTCCACATTCTATATTTTTATAATTGCGTAA
Source organism: Amaurobius ferox (assembly GCA_951213105.1). NCBI lineage: Eukaryota > Metazoa > Arthropoda > Arachnida > Araneae > Amaurobiidae > Amaurobius > Amaurobius ferox. Next base: position 34,815,759 of record OX578144.1, on the reverse strand, counting down.
CATTAAAGTGTAAAATACAGCGTTTCATATAACACAATATGCAGATATTATCGGATATTCTGTGTAAATTTAAATTACTTAAAATTTAACATATCGCAATTTTTATTTCACTTCTTCAATTAAAAAAATATTCCTTTAAGAAATGTAAAATTTACAATTTTATAAAATAGTTTTTTTACATTTGGGTATAACTATTTTAAATCTTCTTTCTCTCCCTCTGTGCTTAGATATGAAGCAATTTTACAATTTTTAACACTTTACAACATAGTTGAAACCTGCTTATGTTCATTCTGTCCGTTTGTCTGTCTGTCTGTCTGTCCGTTCGCAGGATAACTGCCGTAGAAATGAAGTTATGAAAATGAAACTTTAGAACGTTGTTGAGACGGTCTGCGAGACATATGGGAATGTAGATGAATAATATGATGCAATTAGTTTTGGATTGAACTCGGGTTGAAAAAATGAAATACATTGAAGCTTATGGGACCTAATTTTTCAAACATTTTTAAGAAAATTTAAAATTCACAAATTGCTTCTAAACTTTTAGTAAATATTCAAACTATCCCATAAAATATATAAAACAAATTTCAGCAAAATATGTTAGGCAGTTTTTTAAATAAAAATTAAAATAATAATTGCACCCATATTGTATGAAAAGATCACGCGACCCACTTCAAAATAAAATATGGTATCCATCTTGTGTCAAAATCGTAAATTTTGAATTTCTTTTTAATTTATACTTAGTGTTGTATCCGTCCTAAAACCGCTTTATATTTTGTTTTTTTCTGTGCATCTATATATTGCGCAAATGCACTTACAATATTTTGGAGTTTACAACTCCCATACAGGCAATGCTTCATCTGACCGATGATATTCCATTAGAAAATGTTTTTCAGCAGAAGGCTTTATGTTTATATGAAAAACTAATTTGATTACCTACAACCAGCTATTGGAGGAATTATAATTTTCTCCAAGGAAGAAGACTAAAGATTCAAGACGGGGTACTTCAGAAACTCATGAAATTAAAGATTGAGATGGATTTGCCATGTAAACCAGAAATCCTGCCTGGCCCTATAGACCCCATGTTATCAGGTGCGATGTGCAGAATACATCTTGTACACGAAGTACAAAAGAAAACCACAAGCGATGTTGTGCTGAGGGCAATGGCCTTAGAAACTATCTCACTTCTTTACCCTTTGACGGACTGGATACACATTTATACTGATAGGTCCCAAATGGTACATGGAGGGAACGTCGGGACTGGTGTTTACTCGGATATGTTTTCGTATCGTGTATTTCTTGGTCCACATGCATCTTCCTTCGAAGGTGAGGTTGAGGCCATCAGAATAGCCACGCAACATCTATTGTTGAGAACAGAGGTTTTTATTAATGCAGTGATTTTGTCCGAATCAAAGGCTGCAATTCAAGCGGTTACCAATTTCAATTGCTTGGATGCTTCAAGAGTTAGAGACTACATTCTGAATCTGAGCGTTTTAAAAACCAAACTAAAGATCATTATGCTTCAGTGGATCCCTTCTCATTGTGGAATTATTGGTAATGAGAGGGCTGATTTGCTGGCGTCGGAAGAAACAAGAATAGTTCAATCCCCAAATAGCTCAATCCCTTATACAACTATGACAAGAATCATTAAACATACTATGAAAAAGAATTTCAAATCTGTACAGTCGAGGCTAATTGAAAGCAAGGCTTGGAAGTCTACGCTTAATAAGATCCCCAGTTTTCCGAGATGTCATGCAGTTGCAGCGTTTCGCCTGGAAACTGGTCACGACTGTTTAGCTAAATATATTCATAGATTTAATCTAATTCCAAACCCGAACTATGTAGTGTGTGGTGCTAACGCATCTATGGACGGTGATCATCTAATGAACTGCCCAGGACTCTCTGGTGACATGTACAAAAGGTGTTGGAGTGCAAGGGAGAGGATGCAGGTCCTTCAAGCTGTCTGACAGTTTTGGATTTGTGTTTTTGGCTATCGTCCATGTATCTCCTATGTCTGTTTTATTGTTGTTTTTGTTGCTTGTTCATGTTTCTTGTTTCTTGTAATAGTTTTTCTCCTGTATTATTGGTGTTGTGTTATTGTACACTAGTGAATGATTTGTATCAAATACTGCTGCTAGAAAAAAAATAATTTGGAGTTTAAAGGATCATCAAACTTTGATCATTTCTACAACGAACCTAACTTTCACGTTTGGAGAATGTAAATACATCAAGCTGAACGATGAGTTGTATAATTATTGCTGAATTTCTTTAACGCAAAATTATTTAGCTCTAGAGTCTGCAATGTAGCTGATATGAATGAAACATTGATTGATTTTACATAGAGAAGCAAACGATTCCATATTATTGCTTTTTTGATGAAGTTTTAAGCATGGAGTTAGAAAGCAATTTTACCTGCGTGGTTTTGCGTTTTTAAGTAGAATAAATTATTATAGTATTGTGATAATTTTAAAAATATCGGCGCTGAACGAAAGGAATAGAATAAAGTTATGAATAAAATATTCACTGCTTTTATATAGAAAACTAGGAGATTTATATTTTGATACCGTTATTTCAATAGAGTTATTTGAATAAAGTTCATTTGTTTTCGATGACGTTTTCAAATATAATAAATTATTTAGGTATTGGGATAATTTTAAAAATATCACAGCTGAATATATCGCATTTTAGAGATGTTTAAATAAAATTGCATTTCTGTTTGAAAGTGCTTCATAATCAATGCGTTATGCATGATTGATCTTTCTTGTTAAATATTCATCTCCTTTATGTTTATCAAACATTTATTCATTCAAATAAGTCTGCTTATATTGAAGTTATATTATTTTATTTAGTTTATTTTAATTGAATAGTTTCCTTGAACATTGTATATTTACATTTAAAAAATAAATGCATTTTTTAACGATTGCTAGTAGTCAAATATTTATATTTAAAATGTATCCATCTATAGTTAAGTGTTGCCAAAAGTTTATGTCGGTCTGTAAACATTACTTTAAACGATAAATTGAAATATATATTTGTATCTGTGTGTGTGTGTGTGTCTCTCTGTGTGTGTGTGTGTGTGTGTGTATGTAAAAGGAACTTTAAACTTCATTCAGCCATGACGTTTAGTAGACAGGTACATCAGGACCCAAATAGATACACCTCGGCGTTACCGTTATAAAATTTGAATTATTTTTTATTTATGGATTTTTAAAGACTAAAATCACGATTTTACACCACTTTATCGAACTAAATCTATTCCGTCTTCGCTGCCGTAGATTTGCAGCGATTGAGCACTTTTGCAGACATTTAGTCTAGAGGGAAAATAGCTGATCGCGCAAAGTGAATTTGTGATTTGGGGTTTTCTAAATCTGCGAATTCAAAAGATGTCATCCTGTATTTTTATGTGGTATTATATCATCATTAGGAGTATTGGTATTGAATTTATTTCAAGTTGGGCTGAAATTTAATTGACATTCTATGATAATTCTCTGATATAGAAATAATTTTCGAATTTAAATTATTTTTATTACGACTTCAATTGTTTCATTCTTTTGTGTCACGAGAATGACAGACGATTTGGCAGTTAAGTACTAATTGAGGGTATTTGAGTGCTGGTTGAGTGCAGTTGAGTGCTGGTTAAGGGCAGTTGAGTTCTGGTTGAGGGCAGTTGAGTACTGGTTGAGGTCAGTTGGTAGTTGAGGTATTTTTTGTCACTATAAAATGTGCCAGGCTTTAGTCGTGATTTAGGGTGCAAACTTTTAATAAATACTATAGCCGAAATCACTGCTAATTCGTGAAAATCAAATAATGTTTTAACAATACGCTCATGAATATGTTGCTCCTGATGGGTTAATTCTCTCAGCCGCGATAGTAAGTAATCTTGTTGCACCAACCGGGAATTGTACCACGGATCTTCATACTGGCCAGCCAACGCTTTACTGCTGAGTTACTGGCATGAAAGTGTCGCTTAGCTTTGAAGGGAACATTTTCACCAATGAGGACATGAACATTCTTGTGTCGATTTTGTGTTTTTATCACTTTTCCACACGGGCACTTTCCCCGACTGGAATCAAACATTATGCCCATTGTCAATTATTCAGATTTCAAACGGATGAGACTTCACTCCATGTTCAATCTTTTTAAATCAAATTCCGTTACACCAGGATCACGATCTATTATGTAACGTTCGAGTCTGAATTTCAATCCATTAAAATAAACTTTTCTGCATTATAAACTTATTTACAGTTAATAAAATGCATATTTTGGAGGTATTATGCTCTTTAACCTTTACATTGCGGCTCAGTGAATCCACCATTTCGACTTCACAAAAGCATAATTACTGAAAATCCCACCCTTCCATGAAAATATCTTTGTGTGTAACCGGTTCCTCATCTTAATACACATCCCAAGCATGGATTAAAATTATTATAATAATAGTGTCCAAAGTGGGGGACAACAAGGTTTATAAACACTACAGTAGATACCTATTATCTATAAACATTAGGAGGATAATAGTTGCACGTCTTCGGTCTAGAAAAATGTTGTAAAAATACTGGTACATTCGTCGTACCATAAGTGGTCGTTGGCAATTGTTTTCTAGTGTTATTAATGTTGTACCGCAGTAGTTGGTTAGCATTTTAGTCTTGGAAAATTTAAAAATCCGTTAGCAAATGCCAATATTGAAATCTAATTTTGGATAATCTATCAATTTACTTATTAATACAGTTTTAATACAGTCAATATGAACAAGTCTGAAAACTATTGTCTACATATTAGTTATTTTGTAAAAATCAATTTCCAGATTTCAAACTCAGCTTATGCAAGCGTTTGAAAAATCTGATAAATACAAACGTGTCTACAGAGAAAGCGCAAACAAATCCTTAAAAAAAGAAATTACAAAACATGTCACAAAATTCAGAAAGAACTTTTCAAACTTTATTAAATGCCATGCATCTGTTTGTTTCAGTATAATTTTTTGTTTTTCCTTTTACAGTCTATGAATTGTCTGCGACAGGAATTATCTTTACTTTTCTGTGTCTGCAGCAAGTGGTGGGTAGTATTTAAATGTAAGATTTGCAAAATTAACATGAAGTTGCTCATGGGACTATAAATAACTTAATAGTACAATATTTACTTTTTAATATAAAATTCTGAGACTTTTAATAGTTCGTTTTCCACTGCTTTAGAAAAACCAAACCGTCTATAAAAATAGATAACTCTATTAATTTTAAAATTCCGGTATATTTTTATAGTTCAAAGATCTTACAAAAGATATATATTTGCTTTGCAAAATAAAGTACCAATAAAATGCCTTGAAGTAATCTTGATTATAAAATTAAAAAATTAAAAAAATAATTTCTTTAAATATTATATATATATATATATATATATATATATATATATATATATACAGGGTGTCCAGAAAGTTCCAGAACGGCGCAATATCTCGAGAAATACACTTCGAATCAAAAAATAAAAAGACACGTATTCAATATTTTTAGAAAAGCTATCTAATGATAACAAAATTGACCCCCCCTCCTAGGGAGAGGGGGGTTAGACAACTTTGAAATCTTCAATGGGAACCTACGATTTTGATTCACGCATCCCGATCATGATAGGGAAGGGGAGTTACAGAAAAAAACACCCTGATCATGAGAGGCAAGAGGACTCATGTTAATCAAGCACCCGAAGAAACAGAAAACTGCTACGTCCACATCGTTGTTTCTGGGTAGTGCTAAAAGTAGTTTTGAACCGTTTTCTACACTGAAGTCAACAGTTGTCGCTGAAGTAAACGGTTAGCGGGGGGAGGAGGTCAATTTTAGCATCATTGAATAGTTTTTTTGAAAATATTGAACACGTAATTTTTTATTTTTCCATCTGAAGTGTATTTCCAGAGACATTCGCATTTTAAAACGTTTGTGCCCCACATCCGTCTTTCTCGATTATAGCACCGTCTGTGGGAGCAAAAATCAAAAATCGTAGGTCAAATGTATGTAATTTTTTCTGGAGAATCCAAATCTGTAATAAAAAATGCGGGTTCTCATTGACGATTTTTCAAAGTCGCCCGACCCCCTATATATATATATATATATATATATATATATATATGTATGTGTGTGCGTGTGTGTATACACCCTTTTGCAAAAAAATCGAAGCACCGTGAAGAAAATGACTGTTTTTATTGAAATTAAATATGCGTGGGGATAATAATCTGGGGAGCTATATATATTGTCGTGTTAGTGAATGTGCGTGGAATGTGCTTTGCAGTTTTGCTTCATGCAGTTGTGAGCCTTGTTATATTGGGGTTGTGCTCGCGGGTTATGACATGCATTTACGACTTGTGCACGGTTTGTGCTACGATTTGTGCAGCGAGCGACCTCATCCGATCACAGACTTGTCTCTCTGAAGCTGTGCATCGATTAACGATACATGTTTAGCCGTTGAGCTACTCTATCGAGTGATCTAGAGAGTATCCTCTGCGGGTCTGGAACTGCTTGAACTATTCATTTAAAGTGTGCCAGCAGTGAGTTTACTCTGAGCAGCGAGTTTACTGTGAGCAGTGAGTTTACTGTAAGCTATGAGTTTACTATGTGCAATGATTCAGTTGTAGTGTATTTTCATGCATTTGTCCAGTCGACCATAAATAAAAATACTTCTCAATTAAATATGTCTGTTTCCGTGTCTGTTTCTGTTTATCTCTTTAGGCTTCATCCTGCAGTATAACCAAACATCCGAGATGTTGTCACCTGTAGGTAAACAGTTCGCTTGCTATCTTTTAGATCCAAGGTCGGGTTCTTATCTTAGGCTCGAGTCGGGAGGTCAATCCCGAGAGAAAGTGTTCCTCGTGGAAAAATGACCGTTTCAATTTTCTAATTTTATGTTCGAAATGTGTAGAGTAAATGCCCCCGTCCTGGAAATATTCTGTTGAAGAAGCCTTCGAGCTGAAATTTGAAGTACAGAACCCATTATGTCATAATTTTTCCACCTCGGCTCTGTACTCACCTAAATAATTGACTGAAAGGTGGGATCAATTCCATTGAAAAACTGATGCAGAATCCTTCAAGTGGTGTTATTGCCTGCGAATCTGGAAAACAACTCTTTGATATCTGTTCTTGTTCAAAATAAATTAAATGGTGCGTCATTGCAACTATTTATTTTGTCAAGAGTGGTGTCTTTTTGTTTTCTTATTTGAATTATGTTTTATCACCAATCAATCATTTCTGTTCACGTTAGATGTATCTATAGTAGAGTGTTAATGCACCTTCAAATGCCTGCATCGCCAACAGAGGGATTTTAAAATTTAGGGTTAGAAACTCGGCAACATAACGATATTGAGGAAAAAATTGTAAAACATTGTCTAATAAGTAGAAATCGATAAAAACTTCTCAATGAATGTATTTTAACACACTATAGTAATTGACGAATGACTGTTTTATTCAGAAATTCTAAAATAAACAGTATTTACAAGCACAGTAATCTAGTGCACAGCTTGCTCAAAGTGCCCTCAGTCAGTAACAATGTACAATTGCGGGAAGAAAAAAAACCACTCCACCATCGCTTAATCGAGCATCGTTCATCGTAGAGAAAACTGAAAGATATCATTCGATCAGGAATAACATCCTCTACAAATTAATGTGCGTAAAATTTGCATATGAGGCCGTCTTCATATCTAAGCGCGGACAAACGTTGAAATTTTCAATGGCAACACCCAATTTTGACGTCACCCACAAGTTCTAGACCAGATTTGTCCCAGATTTGTCCAAATTCAAAATTGCACGACATGTCTATCTGTATATTCGAGGATATTCAATATTCCGGAATGTGCAATTTTCGGGGAAGGGCCATATTGAAAACCGCAATTTGAAGGGCGATGTTTCTTTGATTGACCACATCACTGTTGTAAATTATTGAAGTATATTCTTGACATTCATCATTATGGCTTACCTCACAGCCAAAGGCTCGCAGGTTTGATTCCTGTATGACAGGTTGATCATTTTCATGGCTGGGTGTGATGTTGTCTTGTGTGTGTGTGTGTGTGTGTGTTACTAGGGCAGTGGGCCTGTAATGGGTAGGATCATGTGAGCCACAAATAGGGCACGATTATTACGGGTAAAAAGCCGTACTGACTACATTGCTAAAAACTAATGTGGCATTCCTGCTAGGGTCAATAAAAGAAAGAAGAAATAAAGAAGAGTGAAATGTTTATTTGCAAATGTTATTTTATAATGCTGTTTCAAAAACAATTTATGAGAATAACACATATCTGCAGATCACGCTATAAAACAACTGCGTTGGAACTTGGTGACGAATTTCAAAGTATCAATACGGTGTGCAATCTCCGTCATTATCAAACACCGCTTGAAGTCTGCGGGGCATGGATTACATGAGGCTGTAAACAATATCCGGGTCTTGTTTTATTGCATCCCATGATCTAGTAGCAGATCTCCAACGTTGATCAGTGGTTGTAATCCCATACATACCGATCTGGTGTTTCCACAGCACCCAAACATTCTCAATAGGGTTCAGATCTGCGGCATTGCTAAACCAGTCTAATTTCCTGGTTTCGTGTTCTTGGCACCACGTTTTAGCCACAGTGCTCGTATGGATGAGGCTGTTGTCCTGAAACTAAAAAAGCACACAGTTTAAAGGTGGGAAAATAATACTTTATGACGATAAAGTTTAATATTATTAGGAATTTCGAACCCAAAAAAGGCAGCCTCGATTTACGGGGAATGTTATGCTGTATACTTACTTTAGTATGCATATATTTGTAGTGGTTTGAAATCTACCTTAAATTACAGGTCCCCTGGTGAGTATATTAAATTGTCCGTGGAATTCTCCAGAATACTACGCGAATGCCGACCATTTCCTCTTTGTAAGCCTTCCGCGGCAGACCCACCTATTGTAGCGTTGCATGCATAAATTATGCGCTCCCGTCATTTTGTTAGCCGTCGTTGAAACGAACCATTTTCGTTGATTATTTTTATGTTCGGTATACATTTTTGTAAAAGAGTGGAGAATTATAATTGATGATGAAGCCCGGGAGGAAATCTCCACTATTCGTCAACGCAAATGGCATGATGTATTAAACAATACAATCCATACTTATTACCTGTTGAAAGAGAAAATGGCCATCTTAGAACTGGTTGTCCAGGACATCAGGAATCTTAACATGCTCTAGTATGTCACAGTAAGATGGTCCGTTCAATCGTCAACACCAGTGTCTTACCTACCAATTTTTATGAAATTCGGTCCATTAGTTTTTGAGTTAGAGTGGATGCATACATTGCACTGACAGACACACACACAAACGTCACGCTAAAAATAGTTTTTCCGTATTCTAGAGGTATCAAAATGTGTAGATCCGTCGAAAACTCTTGTTGCGATTTTCGGCATGATTCCAGTACCTTTACAATACATTACCGTGTATGGTTGGGAAAGTATCTGAATTAAAAATGTAAATTTAGTGTTATTTTGTGCAATTAAACCCAATTTAATGAATTAATAAAGAAATAAAAATAAAATGGGTTTGAGCCCGCAGGGAAAGTCATCTGCAGTCCACGTCATAATTTTGCTTTCCTTGCAATACATGGTAATGTATAGGGAAAGTATTGGAATCATATCGAGTATCGCAACTCGAGTTCTCAACAGATCTACACATTTTGGGACATCTAGAATGCGAAACTGCCATTCTTAGTTTGCCGTCGGTGTGTCTGTCTGTGCAATGTATGTATACACTCTAACTGAAAAACTAATTGACCAAATTTCATAAAATTTGGTAGGTAAGTCTCTTGTGGGTTATCCTGGTGCTGACTATATTTTGGTATGATTCAAGATAAAACAACCTGCCTCTTTTGCACTATGGCCGGCTGAAATTGCCTTTATCCACTCTAGCTGAGAAACTAATAGACCAAATTTCATAAAATTTGGTAGATATATCACTTGTAAGTTATCCTGGTGCTGATTAGATTTTGGTATGATTCAGAAAAAAAACCCTGCTTGTTTTGCGAAATGGCCCGCAAGAACCGTTAAATCTAAAAATGAAATATTACGTATCCTCAAATATATCAATTAAATGCGTATTTTATACGTTATTTTTTACGATGAAAAGAATAAGACCAACCCCATTCTAGATCTAGCCGTTCTCGAGGTATTTCGCATTTTCGCTACGGTACTTTTGAAAATAAGCCTAGTTACCAAATAAAAACGAAAATCGAATTAAAATTGCAAATTCAGTGTCATTTAAAATATTAATAATTGTTATTTTGTGCAATTAAACTCAATGGATTATTGAAGAAATAAAGGAATATAAATATGTGTCTGCAGGGAAACTCATATGCTGTCTACATCAGATTTTTTAATTCTGAACTTCTGAAATTACATTTATTCGATCAGACATGACCACTTTACTATAGATATACCTATTATTTCCCTTTTTTTGCAAAGTTTTTGGGTTCTTGACATTTTAAGGAACCACCCTGAATATTACATATAACTACAATCGATTCAAAATTGACTTGAATATTAGTAATAAGTTAATATACCTATATCTATTGTCTTTCAGCTGTTTATATTATGTATGTAATAAATTGAAAAATTGTTCTAATTATATGTTTATCTTTTTTTAGAAATACACAATTCTCATCATTTTATTAATGAGCCTACAACAGCGAGAACAGAAGCTGTTAAAGGTGAGTATTTTGAATTTGTAGTTTAGATGGCGCTTTGTGTCTGTCTGATGCATTCTGCTACTGGCTGGTACATGTCCAGAGATTTTAAATCCATAGTTAGTTATATATAGCCCGTGCAATTATACATATTTTTGCGGAGAATGAATAGTGTATATTGAAAACAAGGAAAATGCTCTATATAATAAAATTTTATAATTCCAAAAATGCAAAAATAATTTCAGTGATGTATCGACTCAACAGCATTGAGCTAAAAATAAGTTCATTTACTTTAAACTATTAACATTGCAGAGTCCAACTCATGCTGTCCCAGTAGTTCAACTTTAGAGCGTCGGGTGGCCAGTTTTGAAGATATAGTTCCATTCCCGGTTGTGGTGGCATGAACCTTTACTATGACGCCCAGATATATTTACCCCGTCGGTTAGTGCAAAGAAGTCTGATATTTTAAACCTCCAGCATATTTGCACAAAACAACGGGGTCCCTAGTATGGCTAGCACGGAATCATTGGAATCCGAGCGCTGGTTTCAAATCGGAAGGACAACGACCACGCAGGAAATTGACCTGTAAATTAACAATATAGAATTAGGAGACTAACATGAGGTAAAAATAGTAGCAGGTGGTCAGTCAGATTGTTAGTTGCACGTCAGTCAGACATTAGAGAGTTGAGAATGCAGAGTCCACTACGACGTTAAGAGTTTGCAATTCCGTCCCCGTATCCTAGCGGTGGAACTTCGGCTGGCCAGTGCGAAGATCTAGGATTCGATTCCAAGTTGGGACTAGCTGACTAGCATTTAAAAGGTGCAAGGGAAAGTTAAGTTAATTTGTGGATAGGGCAAACAACTTATGTAGATTTAGTGTATATTGTTATGCAAGTGTACAGAAAACCCTAAAGGCGCTGCCTGATGAGCCAACTTTAACGGATATGATTATCTTTCTTAGTGAGGTACAGGGCGCTATATCGCTTCATCTTAGAGATAAGAGAAAAATCAATTGCAAAGTCGTAAAGCGCTGCAAAATTAATTAAAATATATTTGTGGTCCTCTCCATGCAAAAATGGAAAGGAACTCTGGTCGATGCAACCAAATTCCCTCCTCAAAAATTTAACCATTTAGACAATGTGGCAGTATAAAATGGAATTTATTATACGCAAAGTACAAAATATGCACTTTCAGCATTCTTGCTGAAAGTGAATATATTCATTTATTCTTGCACACGTGTAATAAGATGTTTCCACGCATTTTTCAGTTACATACATAGCTTTAAAAATCATTATTTAAAAAGTTATTTTCCAACTTTTGGGGAGAATGTGTGTGTGGGGGAGGGGCTCGAAGACGCTTATAATTGACTTGTTTTGTTCTCTCTAATATAATGCCAGATAGCCCTAGCCCCAGCACTCTGCTAAAAATAGGTCAGCACCCTGGAATTTGTCTCATCGTAAGACACCATATATTTACCTGTACACCTACATTACCAGAAATGAGAATCCTAATATTTTTTTAGATATATATCTGGTCCAAGATTTTTCTTGACGCCCTATGCATTATTTTCACAGTCATTGTAATATAACTTTAAACACTGATTTATATGCTTTATTTGCGTATTTCGTTTGTCTAATCAATTGTGTCTAATCATATTTTCACAGTCATTAAAATATAACTTTAAACACTGATTTATATGCCTTATGTGTGTATTTTGTTCGTCTAATCAATCGTAAAATTCATATTTGAAAACAAATATGAATAGGAATGTGGCCAACATTTAAATTCTTAAAACTTCAAAGAATATAACAATACGAAATTAATTTCATTGTATAGGCTCCATTAGTTTTTGTCCCATGGCTGATACTATATAAGAGGGAAATATGTCTTCTAGATCATAGGGAGCTTCAAGAGGGGTTTCAAAGACGCAGAAACAATAGACAATTATTATACCTGTATAGATGCTATAATCAGCTATTTTCGAATAATTCATTAGTGCATGTTATCTTATCATAATGTTTATTTTCTCCCCAATCACTGCATATAGCATTTGCTGACATTTCTAAACAACGAATGAGACTTTTATTGATTTTCATTTCCCCTATAGAACATAGTGCATGCAGGAATATGTATCGGGATGCAGTTAAAAATCCCACTATTGGAATTGAATGAATATGCAGTTTGATAAAAAAGTATTCAAATAAATGTAGTTTTTCATCTCCATAGAGGCATTTTAACACATACTTTAAACTATGTGTATTTTTCAGTAACAAATAAATGAATCCATCGTATATTAAATACTATTCCAAAAAGTTATGCAGTAACGGCATTCCGAATTGTCCTCTGTATCGCTAAGTACAATACTTTTTGTGCCAAGGATAAGAAAATCTTAAACAGCGTATAAAAGCGCAAATAATAAAATAAAGCTGCATGCAACTGTTCCAAAGATACGCTGGATCCTCTTCATCAATGCAAGAGAACCAACAAACCCGAAGTCCAAAAGAGGAATCCAAGATTCCAAGGCTTTTTCATTTTGGGACACCTGTGAGAAAACTCACGTATCCCCACATCGGAAATAGATGTTCATCGAATAGTTTTTGTAATAAAAAACGATGTGATGGATGGTGCTTGGTGGATGTTGCTTGAAAGGTTTGCAGTCAAGATGGCTTAGGTTGCAGTCAAAAAGTACCTTGGAAGATGGACCACCAATGTTGCGAGGTAGACAAAACGATAAATTTGTAATGGAGAGTTTCTGAGAGTAATTCAAGCTCTCTGAAAGAAGATGGGTTCCAAGTGTGAAAAAACGCGGGACTCAACTTAGTCAATTTCAATTCAATGGTCACGAGGTCAAGGGGAGAGATGATAATGTTGAAAGCAACATTATCATACAAGATCAAAAATTTTGTGTTAAATCGATGCAGGCAGCTCTGGCAGATCAAGCAGCCGGGCTTTTTTGGCTCTAGGCTTGTAGGTTCTTCTAGGTTCAGAGATGATGTGCCTGGGTCTGCGTTTCCTCTTAAGATGTTTGAGATTATAATTGAGATCAGTATCTGTCATGCAAGGTTTCTCAAAGTTTTTAATGTAGAAATTTTGGGTGATTAATATAATATGTTCTTCAATGCCAGAGACTTTAAGATCATGATGTATGACCTCGTTTTGGATAAACCAAGGAGAATTGGTTATCATACGTAAGATTTCATTTTGAATAACTTGCAGTTTCCCAATATGTGATTTTGCGAGCAACTCCCCAAATACCAAAAGAGGAATGGCAGTAAAAGAAAGAAAAAGAGGGATTATATACCCAAGACCTGGATTAGGCATTTCTAATCAGAAAGCAGCATAAAGAACCGCCCAGCCAATCAGAAACGACAAATAACACACAAGATTGGTGTGCCCCAAAACACAGCAGTAATATCCCGATAATACGCGTTAAGTCTGAACGATAATAACTGAGACCCCTAAAAACGAAAAAAAGGTTTAAACGACACATAAGAACCACAAAGAAATGGAATGAAGATAGATCGCGTAAAAAAGTATCGACAAGTCATTAAATTACTGCGATTTTTATGGATATAGAAGGCTTCAAAGAAATCAAGATCATAGTTTGACATGCATTTTAGTATGATCCTTTTTGACGAAAACTCAAAACGGCGGTCAAATTCATAGCAATGTTGAGCAATTGAATATTTATTAAAGTCCTGTTTTCCGACACAGTTTTCATATTCTTTAAGGCAAAATTTTTAAGCACGTTTAGTTTGACCAATATAAAAACATCACATGGGCAAGAAATACTGTAAATGAAAAAATTTTGAATTTCTAAAGAATTTTTATGATTAGATAATCTGAAATTTTCTCATATTTAAAATTCCATATTAGGTCTATATTTTAAGAACATCTAACTTCTAACTAGCTTGAGGGAAATAAATAAACATATGATTTCAGAAACGTAATAAAGGCTTTAAGTATATAAATATTTAGCAATATTTGAATATTTATTCAATTCAGCTATATCCAGACAGTGCTAAATCGATTGTCAACAAAATTCTGTAAACACTCCTATTCACAATTGTTTTCAAATATGAATTTCACAATTGATAATAATTATTAAATATTGGTTCTGAGGTAAAAAAATAACAAATATTTTAATTTGGATTTTTCAAAAGCAAAATGTAAACTAAGAATTAGCTTGATCACTTGATTAATTAGAAAGCTGCGGTGAAAAGACTGAAACTGCAGTTTCTTCGGCAACATTTTACTAATGGTAGAGTAATTAGTCCTGCATTTCCGACAACCTGGCCATCTCGTTCTCCAGATCTTAATCCCTGTGATTTTTGGCTGTGGGGATACTTAAAAAGTCTTGTTTATCGAGGACGTCTGGTAACCTTGACAGATTTGAAATACAGTATCACTCTCCATGTGAGAAGCATCTCAATCGACCAATTACGATCCGCAGTTGAACAAGCTGTCCACAGACTGCAGATTTTATATCTTGAAGAAGGGAACCATATTGAGCAGCATTCCCTGCATCGATAAGGTCCTTGTGATATGAATGTTTGGTACGTTCGAATAAAATGCGTTACAAATATGTAATTTGTGTCTTTTCAGCATATTTTCTGTTGTACAGCGCCACCTGTCGGTGTTTCTGGAACTAATTTTTATTTCACGTAATCCCTTTCCCCATGTCTTGAATAGTAGGTTCAAGAATTCTGAAGCCTTTACACTGAGTAGTTCGATGTATAGAGAGCTCAGAGTAGGGGTGTTTTAATTCTGACCACCCGGGATATATGTATATATATATATATATATATATATAAATATATATATATATATTTACCACATGTAATTCTTATTCCATTCCTTAACTTATATATGGAACAGGGAAAAAAGGGTATTTTATACCAATTTAGTACCTGTTTTATAAATCATGTTTACTTATCATGTTTTTTTAAATATTCAACGGCTTGTTGTACAGTATTTTTGATGTCACATTTACATTTAAGTCCATCTTCCTTTCACTTTTGTTATACAGAGCATTTTCTAATTTTCTATTAGTAATCAATATCGGGTATAATACAAGTAAAATAAAAATTATTCAATTAATATATATATATATATATATATATATATATATATATATATATATATATATATATATATATATATATATATATATATATATATATACGAATTTCAAAAGAATAAAAAGGAAATAAGTCAACAGGAAAATATTAAATTGCCAAAGAGGATTGTGTCCCCTTGATCCCGGTTATAGCATGCTATTACACCATGGTAACACTCCCGGAACCAATACCTTGCTATAGCTTAATTTCCGAAAGCATGTCAATTATAAGACACATACTTTGGAAGAGAACCAAAGGAGGAAGAGTTGACAATCGACCTTCAAAATAATGAAGAATACACTGAAGATAGTCTAGAGTATGTGCCGGTTTTTATACATCAGAAAGCTCAAGCACCTCGAGGGTGCGTGACTTAATCGCTCTAAAGACAGGTTAAAATTACAGTTATTCCTTGAGTTTGCCATCATTAACTTCAAATTTAAATATTTCCAAAATCCGCAAAAAATGTGTTATATATATATATATTTATATACTCTCTATCTCTCTCTCTATATATATATATGTATATAGCAATTGTGAGAGAGTATTTTACTAAATGGGAATTAAACTTAAAATGAGCAACCTGAAACGTTCTTAGCGTTCATTCGAATTTATATTTCGTTAAAACTTCTGAATTAATTAGAGAAACTGAAATGTGAACTTGATATTTGTGAATAAAAATCCGGCTTATATCTCGCACAGAAAATTATTCAAGAAATCCAGATTTGCATTCTCGAATTGTTTGCGAAAGTTCTTAACTGTCTGAAAGGGATTAATTTTGTTCGTTCTTGGATTACTGCTCAAGTACCTGTGTCTGTTTTATAATCATATCAAAAAGATTTTCTAATTAAATTTTATTATTATATTCTTCACTAAAGGAAATAATTGTTATCGCATTGTAAAAATTCCTCCAAATTAAGACTCCGTGTTTTTCTCATGATTGCTGTTAGACACAAATTATTCTTTATCAGTCTGTCTGTTTTCTGTTGGTAGTTGCAAAAATAGATGATATCATATTTAATAAATCTACTAAACCGATTGAGTCAAATTTTGATAAATGTGTTCTGCATAATACGAGCATTGTTCTGTTGCACAGTTGAAATAACCCCTTAACTACTTAACCCGATGTTTACCAAATGTCATGCAATAGGGAAATGTAGTAACTATTTCGATATTAAACCCGTTCTCTCTGGACATACAACTCAACAGGCAACTTGCCACCACGACTGCGAAAACAGTGGCCACTGACACCACTTGCGATGCACTTCAAGCCAACAATTATGAGCCAAATCAAAACGTTATAAACATTCTACCCTCAAGGCAATTTTCCAGCAGAACAGCAGACGAACCGAAATCAGCTAAATAACACCGACAAATTTTGAAAATAACTTCGAAATGGACTGATCCGTACAGGAGATAACTTGGCCGTTATCCAAAACATAACAAACATGTTAACGCGAATCATACTTTGATCTGCAAAAAATATAAAACAACCAGGTTCGGAATTTGAACAAACCTTAATTGATCACTAATTTCAAATAATAATATAAAGTATACTGGTGACCCTACAAATTTAATAATTACGCAATTAAACAACGGAATACCATCTGTTATGATATAAAAATTAAGAGTGAAATGTAGGTGCAAATTCCCATGGTTCACATTACAGTTTTTACTTTCCATATATACATAATGTATAAGGAAAGCATTGTATAGGGGGGTCGAAAACTCGAATTCGAGTTTTCGACGGGAGAACACGTTTGAAGCATCCTTGATCACGAATCGAACATTTTTGAAGTGACGTCTGTGTGTGTGTGTGTGTGTGTGTCAGGGAGTCTGTGGAGGCGATATCTCACGAACGAATGAAGCGTTTCGAATGAAATTTAGTACAAAAATCACAATCCGTGAATACTGGAAGTCTATTGTTTTTAACCGCAATCAAATGCTTAGAACCCCCCTAAATTTTCGCGTGAAATTTTGATAAAATCATCAAAAAATCAAAACCTTTAATAAAGTTACGCAAATAGACATTTCTTTTGTAATTTTTCATTAGAAAACGATTGACATAAATTTTAGAACGCTAACATGAACCGTTCTTGAGGTACTGCGCATTTTTCAAAAAAATTATCAAAAAGTTATATAAAATAAAACAAATATTTCCTATTGAGAAACATGTTCACTTTTCATGTGCAATACCATGCGATAAATTGGGTGACATCATTCTCGTGGATCTAGCTCGTTACATTCATGAAAAAAGATACTTTGAGTAATACTTTTGTATTTGAACGACAATAGTCATTTATTTAATAGTAAGAATAACATATTTCTCCGTCCATAACGCTTGGCGAGATTTTGGCGACGAATTTGGCGGAATATCGCCAACATGGCGAATTTTTAAATGTTGCCAAATTAACGAAAATCTCGCCAAATGGATAAAACTGACGCTAAATTTATGAAAATAACGACTAATTAACGAAAATTCAATATCTTGGAAAGAATGTAAGTATCTACTATAAGAATAACCTATTGTTTTGCTGTAAAAGTAATAAATTCATTGCATTATTATAAGGAAAGTCATATTCTGCCTGCATCAAATTTTTTTTATATCATTAACGCTACAATTAAATGCGTTCAATGTATATTGGAATTTAAAAGAGTGCATGTAAAACTGTTTCAAATCAAACACACATCGATCTTAATTTACAGTAAGTTGCAATGTCGATAAATCAGTGTATAAATAACATATGCACATATACAGAAAAGGTAATTGTATCTGATATGATTGGAAACTTAATTTATTTTACTGCCAATAGGTAAAACTTACTTTTATATTTCAGGAAAAGGCCCTCAAATGCAAGATGATTCATTAACTAAGGATATTGATGGGGATGTCGAACCACCCATTCAGAGACCTAGTGTGTCAGAAGGTTAGTTTCTATATTTTGTAATATCACATAAATTTTACACTTCCATCCATCCATTATTTTGACAAGTATTAAAAGCTATTCTTGTAACATTTATCTTGACATAACTTCTATACCAGTGAATAGAACTATATCTACAGATGACCATTGTGTGGTAATGCTTTCTGTCATTACATCTTTCGGTTTACAGTATCGGGCGATTAAGATGTATGTAAATATATTATATATGTTACCGGCAATGTATGAAAGCGACATTCTATAGAATACCTAGGCATTATATAGAATACCGAAAACTGGTCGGCAATCTGTGAAACGATTAACATTTCACAGATTTCCTAGGCATTCTATAGAATGCCAAATGACAAACCGGCAAAGTATGAAATCCATCTCCGATTCATTCCTTTTTTCATACTTTGCCTAAATAGCATTTGTCATGCTATAGAATGCCTATGTATTATATACAATGCGTAGAGAAAGCATATAATAATTCTCATATTTCATACTTTGCCTAAAAACGGCCGGTATTCTATAAAATGCCGGCATTTCATACATTGCCTATAACATAACCGGAAATGTATGGAAGCCGGCATTTTATAGAATACCTAGACATTTTATAGAATACTGAAAACTGGTCGGCAATCTATGAAACGATTAACATTTCACACATTTCCCAGGCATTCTATAGAATGCCAAATGACAAACCGGTAAAGAATGAAATATATCTCCGATTCATTCCTTTTTTCATACTTTGCCTAAATGGCATTTATCATTCTATAGAATGCCTAGGTATTATATACAATACCTAGGGAAAGTATATAATAATTCTCATGTTTCATACTTTGCCTAAAAACGGCCGGTATTCTATAAAATTCTTAGGTATTCTATAGAATGCCGGCATTTCATACATTGCCAGTGACACATACATCATGCAGTAACAGTTTGAATTCTCTACAGAAAGTAGCATGTCTCTTCTACACAGTTCTGTCTCATATATCTATAATTATACGTATATTTACTACATGGTTACCATAGTAATAGATATCATTTGTATATCTATTAAAATATCTTAATTTAAAATATCTATAATTAAAATTTTGAATGTTAATTTAAAAAATTGATTAAATCAAGCCCTAAATATCAGATTTTTAGAGTTTGTGATTTTTGAAGTCGTTTTATGAATAGAAATGATTGTTTCGCTGAAGCTTTATAGCTGTCAAGTTAGGATTGACAAGGCTAAGTATTTGCTGTCATTAGGTATTTGTTGTGTATTAGGCTAAGTATTTGTTGTCAAACACGAGTTGCATTGACAATAATCAGAGCCATTGTTAAGTTGATATAGATCTGTGAATGAATTATTATATCTTCTGCTTATCTTAAATAAGTGTTACCAATATATTAACTTACCTTTTTATTTTATAAGTCAGATTTTGATATATGTGTAGCCTAAACTGAATCCATTTCTCAATTCATTCATTATTATAAACGTGTAACTAAGTGAATTTTCTTTTATTTCCACAGGTGCCTCAAGTTCGTCAAGAGTCGTTTCTACCACAAAAAGTGTTTTGTACCTGCGTCTTCTTTTAATGATGGTTGCGTATCGCTGGATTTTAATGTCTTAGAATGCTACTTCTCGGATTATGGATTAAAAGTATTCATAAAATCTAGTGGCAAATACATAGATACGCTAAAGATATAGCACCAAAGTGGGCATTTAAATCTGCTCATGAGTTTGTGGCCGAATGAGAGTCAATCCTGTAAAGATCTTTGCAATACTCGCAGTGGATTACGAAATGAAAATGGCACACAATTTTGATACAGCGTAGAATCCAACTGTATTGCTGTCACAGAGCACAAAATGTACAGACAACAAAACTCAAGTCGTGAATGCCCTTCTTGTTCAGTATAGATAACGAGGTTATTTCTCAGGTTTCTCAAGAGAAATGTGCAAGGCCAGCGCTGTGGGAGTGTGAAGAAAGTAAGATAAGTGCTGCAAAAATCGAATTATGTTTAAAGTTTAAAAAAAAACTTTTCCCTGAAAATTTTTTATGACTGATTAAACTTTTGTTTTCACAAACAATGAAGCATCATGTGTTATTTAATGATTTATTTGTTCTAATAAGGTACTATTTTTAATGAAATTCTGTAAAAGCATAGCGTTGAAGGTTAATTAATGACTCGACTTTGAGTGTATCAACAGTTTTTTATAGCAATTTGTAAGTAAACAAGCGTTGCAAATTTTCCGTACTGTAAATTCAAAGAGTAGGTCAGAAAATTAGATGAGATAAATTTTTACAATAATGCTCAATACTATTTGTCAAAAAGTAAAACAGCTTGTTAAATATATGTCAATGTATATGTCAATAATACCTAATATTTTGGTTTCATATCGTAGATTAAATTTACAAGTAACAAAAGCATTGATTTTACCTTGTAATAGGCGATAGAGCTAATCATTCAAATGTAGGACACATGTAAAGAATGAGTATTAAGCGATCAATTGCACAATGATTCAATGATGCAATAATTTAATGACACAATCATATGTTATCTATACAAGACACATAAAACAGTATTTTCTGTAGAGACACTTGTTGATTGTCAATCGTGTAAAAAATGTATACGCAGCCTATCATCTGCTTCTTTCTATTTTCCCCTTAAATGTATTTCTCTTTTATCTATCTATTTTAAATATTTTTTCGGATGTAACTATAATAATTTAATATTACATATGAAATGGTTAAAATATAATTCGCTAAACAAATGACGAATTTAAAACAAAATTAAGGCTTCTTTTTTTTTTACTGGGAAAATAAAAAGCAGTGCTACTTTATACACAATAAGATCAGAACAATAGCGAAAAGATAAGACAATATGTATTAAAATAAAGTAGATCCTGGTTAAAAGTAGATTTTGTTTTAAAATTTTGCTTAAAAGTCGTAAAATTCTTCTATGAGCAGAATTCTGTTAAAACATGGTATCGTATTTTAGTAGTTTTGTAGAAGTATTTGTTTATTTCAACAATCAATTTTATGGCATAAAATATATTTTAAGTAGTGAATTGTTTGGAATCATATCCATTTTCAAGAATTTAAATGCTGACAATATCAAACGTTTTCTTCTTATCACTCTGTGTTCTAAACAAGTCAATCACGTTTAATATAGCATATTATAATTTGTACTCCTAATTGCACTTTTTTAATTTATATCAGTAAAAACAAATATTAAGAATACTTTGAATACTTACAGAAATTTTACCAAAGAAATATTTGAATGTGCTAATACAAGTACTTTCTCGAACTAATGACTGTGTGTTAACTTATCCTTCAACACTTATTGCTTGAAAGAATGCTTAATGATTTTAATAATCACACTTTTTAGTTCTTCTGTTGCACATTTTTTAATATCTTATGACTGATGATATTTTAGTATAAGTTAGAGATACAGTGACCGCCGCTTATAAGAAACACGTTCGTTCCGCTCGTTTTGTTTCTTATAAGCAGTTGTTTCTTAAATCCGGAAATTTTTTAAATATCGTTCTTCCATTGTAAATACTAACTATTGAACACAGTTTTACAGAATTTAAAAGATAAATGTATATAAGTAAAATATTAGTACGTACATAATACATTTGTAAATTAAGTTTTGCATTCAAAAATATTTCTCATTTTACAAATTAAGCCTTACAACTTAAATTATTATCTATATGCATATAGTATGCAGTTAAATAAGAATAAAAAGTAAAACTCATAGGTCGTTCATTTATGTATAAGAGCATAGTACATTTTCATACATACCGTAATCTATTACTGAAGAATAGCAAAAAACTTATCCAGTATTGTTTGTGCTAACGAGTCTGTGATTAGTTTACGTACATCCATTTCTAAATCATAAAACAGTCCATAAACTTTTTCTGATGCCCCTCTGTGTTCAAGAGTTTTTCTAATTATAGTTAGGGCTTCTCGCGACTGTTTGGCTGTAGGAAAATTTTCTTCTTGTGGAACGTCGTCTTCATTTTCTTCTTCATTGCAAACATTCTGAATTTCCGCACTATGTCATCATCATTGTTTTCTTCAGATGTTTGTAAATTTTCGTCGATGTGAATCCATTCTTCGAAAGGTGCTTCAAATTCTTCTTCATCTTCTGCTGGTATGGCAACATTATTTTTCAAAAATCCTGCTTTACGGAAGCAATTAAAAATGCATATGTCAGAAACTTTTTTCCATGCGCCTGCGATCATATGGATAGCATCAAGCAAGGTTGTTTTCTTGCTTATTGACTACACGGAGGTGGAGAATCATACTTTTTAAGTAAACTTTGCTTTTCAAGCAAAGTAAGGGTTTGCGACATGCTTCACTAGCAAAACATAAAATGACTAACTAAAGCTGTACGAATCTTATTTGAGTGCATAAGCAAAGATGCCTTTCCTTATCAGTACGTTTCCCACCCCCTCCCCGTACGCCCAGAGACAAGAGATAACAACTCGTCCTTCAGTTAACCTTAAACAAATCGATTTTTTTTTTTACACCAGCGTCGCAAGGAAATCAACAAATTTTCTGTAGAAAACTGTTTCTTATAAGCGGAATCGTGTTTCTTATAAGCGACACAATTTTAATGTTAAAACGAAGTTTGTATTTGTTTCTGTCGTTTTGAGTCTTATAAACGGCTGTTTCTTATAACCACTGAATCTTATAACCGGCGGTCACTGTATATCAATTTGAGTCATTATTAGCCATTGTTTCAGGATAATTGTTTCGTAGGGAATTTAGACACTTGGATTCCAAGTTAGAGGTCCTGATTAGGTTTACATCTCATTCTAGATGGAGATTATAATGCACCTCTCTTTATTAGTAACATTCGTGTGAACAATATTGCCCTTTCACATTACATGCAATACAGATTTCTAAACGGTTTTCTAAACGTTTTGCAATTGTGTTATACTTTTATTTGCCTCTACATATTCAAATTAAGGTTAATGTCCTTCGACAGCAACTCATCGGATATTGAACTTGGTGATAAGATAGCGTGTTGCATACCATCGTTTTGTTGGTGCGATAAACTACAGAATTTACACCACATCCAATGATAATTTAACACACGTTTTAATTAAATATCCATCTTAGTATGTTATTGCCTAGTCACTCGTACTTGATGCCAAAACTGGAGTCCAAAGTTGTTCATTAGATGAACTAAGATACAATTCACATGTTCCTCTATTGCAATTTACATAAACCACAGTTCTGAGTTCAACATCTGACTCGTAAGTGATACTGCTGACGTCAATCATGTGTCCCTTGCTCCAATATTTCGCTGCACCTCATCTCCTGAACAAATGAAAGTACAATAGTTTGTTCAACTCAAATTTTAAGACTAAAATAATTGTTTTGCTCACTGGAGATGTTAATTGTAAAAGTGCATGTAAATCTCTGTCAGAGATGCATGGTAAGCAATGCCCGACCTCTTTCTTGAAATTCATGGATCAAAACATTCGGCAGGATCCATTATCTGGATCACATAAACATTATGCTACATTTTATTTTCGTGTTCATGTATTCTTTTCAACTAGCTACCATTTAAAACACAATATTTAAATAATTGTACAAATATATCTTCAATTCATTTTTAAGGAATACTTCTGAGTAATGTTACTATTAAGAGGCTGTATCTGTGATGGAGTAAGCTTGGAGGAAAAATATTTTTAGGAATAAAATGTAACTGCTGGTTATTATTTATCTTAGTCAAAAATGTGAAAATTTAGTACATGTATCAAAGCTTCTTATACAAAGTTTTTGTATTCCACACTGTGTGTTTATATATATAACGTTGTGTTTCAGATGTTGAGAACTTTGTATAAATTGTCATTGTTGAAATATAAATTATCGTTCGTTACAAAGTATTAAAGTCATTGGTAGTTGATCAACTTTTATTCCCTGAAATAATGATGGCAAAAATGTGTTAGAATTAACATTGGTATTAAAAAATAAAAAATGAATAAATAAAGGTGGATATTTTTCAAATAATATTAAAGCAGGTGAGATTACTTACAATTTGGGGTGGCTTATTTATGGATTAACCAGAATATATATTAGCTACTGTTCTTCACCATTAAAATTAGTTTCCATTTGAATTATTTGAGTTATCTAAACATTTTATTTTAAAAGCCAAAATTCATAAATACTGAATAAATAAAATAAATATAAGTATTTCATATAGAAAAGTTCTCATAAAAAATAATTTACTAAAATTACCAAAAATACAATGTTATTATAATATATTTTTACAATTTTATTGATCACAAAATATTTTTGCATTCTACAATATTAACATTTATTTGAGGGAATCATTATCTTACTAATAATGTTTTGGTGATCTGTCTGCATACAAGATTAAACCGAAATTTTTGGTTCAAAATTTGGTGCGATTTTAGAAACACAGGATAATTATAGTTTTATTATATATCTTCGAAATATTAAATATTTTTCTGGTGTATTATGCAATGTACTTTCTTATATATTTTTCTGTAGATTTTTTTAAACTTAAGAATTATCACTGACAGAAAACGTTTTCATGTGTCTCTTATTCTTACTGATGCATAACATGTATTTGATGCAATTCAAATATCAGTATCAGTTATGAGTACGTATAAATGCCTTCAATGAATCGATTAAATTCTAAAAAGTATCACACTGTTTAAATGTTCTCCTATTTTGATTCGATTTCCGAAGTTCTAAAAATTGGAAGTTCCGTTCAGCTTTAATATAACACAACTTATTAATTAATCACTGGCATGTACATCTTTATATATATATATATATATATATATGTATATATATATATATATATATATATATATATATATGTATGTATATATATATATATATATATAGAGAGAGAGAGAGAGAGAGAGAGAGTTACAACAGGTACATGCCACTGATTAATTAATAAATTGTGTTATATTAAAACTAACTAGTACCAAGTAATTTATGACAAAACATTAAAACATTAAGCCAGAACAGTTAAAACACGGCCACCATTCCGCGAAAATAAAAATAAACACCACTAGGCATAAGATGAAGGTCAATTCAGATTAGATACCTCAATTCTGAGCATCCAACCTAAATAAACCCCCCAAAATGCGTGTTTCGGATATGGTAATAGTCTTTTACTATAAGTACCATAGCTCAGACTACAAGCATTAATAGAGGATACAAATTAAAAAAATATTAAGAAGTCAAGCATTACCATGAACCAAGAGGCAGGACTCGGAATTCAAGTGCAAAGTAGGTGAGCAGTTGAGAACGAATGATCGAGAGCTAAGTAGTGATATATATATATATATATATATATATATATATATATATATATATATATATATATATATATATATATATATAATAATAGAAGTTTGAAAATCCAATGAACAAAAAGTAAGAAGATGTAACACGATAAACCTAACTTTTAAAACACCCACAGAATAAAATATAATACAGCAAATCATCAATCTTTATTTAATAATATTTGCATAGTATCCTTCATATTTTAGTAAGCTATAATATATATATATATATATATATATATATATATATATATATATATATATATATATATATATATATATATATATATATATATATATATATATATATATATATATGTATATATAATAGTAACCTTACCTGCTTAATATATAAAAATACAACCTAAGTGTAAATACGTCACTGCGTTTCTATGTGTATAAACATTCATAGATTAAAATCTAATTTCCTGAATATGACCATTTTACTGTTTTCTGGCATTGTAGACTGGATGAACTGAAATCATTTCGAAATATGTTCCCTATTCTTCTTATATCGCAAGGCTCAGTCACTGCGACACTAGTACAGTTGGCATACTGCTTCACTCGGGGTCAAGAAGTTTCTTTGGAGGAGTTTATTTGAGAGTAAAGAGCTGTTGTTGACTCTTTAATATGATAAAATATTTGAGATAAATATCGACTTATCCACTTTCTAATTCTACTGTTTTTAAAGATATTATTCTATTTTATTTTAATTTGGTATTATTAATATTATTATGCGTAATAAACTCAAAATTGTATAAAGCTCGCCATAATTCAATGAGAAAGCATTTAATACTATACATTTTACTTCTTAGAAAAAATAGGTTTTTTTTTTTTTTTTTTTTTTTTGAATAATTAATTCATAACGCTGGTATAGAAAAACATAACACACGTGCGATTTTGTTTTAAAATAGGTAATTTGTAATTTTAGTAGTATTACCCTAGTAACAATCCAATATTGACTTATTATTGGCTCCAATATTGGGCCAATATGATAAAGTTAAAATTTTGACGGCATAGGCTCAATATTGCATTTAAATATTTGGACAATATGCAAATATTTCTAATCTAACATCAAAATTGGAATATTATTGTGACAAAAATATGAGCCAATAGAGTGGAATAGAATCCCCAAATTTGTCTAATATCGGGGTTACATTGGAAATATTTCTAATGTAATGCCAATATTTACAATATTTGACCAATATTGGACAAGTATTAAATGCTACAAGAGTGTCTGTATTTGCAATATTTACGTTGTGTGATATTGTACAGGATTCTGGCAAAAACGACTAATTCTTTCTTGTCAAGAACAAAAAAGCAGAGGAATGGAGAGGCAATTCAGATATAAAGTTTCAACTCGATTAGAAATCCGAAAGATTCGTTATGAACTGGTCAAACGGAGACCCGTAACTAGGATCCAATTTGGAGCTTAAGTTCTTTGCAGCTTCCAAACCTGAGTAACTAAGGTATGCAGTTGTAGCATGTAACTTCGATACTTTCAGACTTCTCTTTTTCAAATAGTACAATGAATCCAAATAAAAAAATCTGATGTGGGCAACACATGACATCCCTTATATAATGCAATGAATTTACTAGTTTTACAGTTAAAAAAATTTTATTCTTATAGTAGATACTTATATTCTTTCCAAGATATTGAATTTTCTTCAATGAGTCGTCATTTTCATTGATTTAGTCGTCATTTTTATCCATTTGGCGAAATTTTTGTTAATTTGGCAACAATTAAAAATGTCGCAAGTTGGCGACATTCCGCCAAATACGTCGTCAAAATCTCCCCAAGCGTCATGGACGGAGAAATAAGTTATTCTTACAGCAGATAAATGCCTATTGGCGTTCAAATACAAAATTATTACTCAAAGTATATTTTTTCCTGAATGGAACGAGCTAGTTCCACGAGAATGATGTCACCAAATTTATCACATGGTATTACATATGAAAAGTGAACATGTTTCTCAGTAGGAAATATTTTTTTTTATTTTATATGACTTTTTGATAATTTTTTTTAAAATATGCAATATCTCGAGAACGGTTCATGTTAGAGTTCTAAAATTTATGTCAATCGCTTTCTAATGAAAAATTACATAAGAAATGTCTATTTGCGTAACTTTATTAGCGGTTTTGATTTTTTAATGATTTTTTCAAAATTTCACTCGAAAATTTAGGGGGGGTTCTGAACATTCGATTGCGTATAAAAAAAATATTCCGGTGTTTACGGATTGTGATTTTTGTACCAAATTTCGTTCTAATCGGTCCGTTCGTTCTTCAGTTATCATCTCCAGAGCCTCACTGACACACACACACACACATACTTTCACACACACACACAGACATCACTTCAAAAATGTTTGATTCGTGATCAGGGATGCTTGAAACGGGCTCTACCGTCGAAAATTCGAACCCGAATTTTCAACCCTGTCACAATACTTTCCGTATACATTATGTATATAAGGAAAGTAATAATGTGTATCGTCTTATAAGATTAGACACGTTATGAAATAAGTCATAAAAATTTTAAAGTAGATCAGAAAAATAAAGTGTCAGGTGTAGTCAAAGAGCACTCTTGGTGCACCTTTATAATAATAGAAACGCAGTGAAATATTCACACAATCTTTGCAATCGGACTTCATTTCCAGTCTGTGTTTTTACCATGAAAAGGTATTCAAAATCAACATTGTGTGATTCCATTCCATATACCGATCATAGAAAAAAAAAAGTAAATAGACATTGTTCCAAACATGAAAATAATGTTATGTACTTATCTGTGAAAGCATGGCTATGAGAGATATGTCAGTTGTATTTTGTTCAATATGCAGAATTATTCGTTTTATTTTCACACGTTCGGCCATCGTTTGATTTCCTAATAACAAGAATCGCCGTATTTCAAGTTTTCTCAAAAAAATAAATTTAAATTATTCATATTTAGTGATTAATTGTAAAATATCGAAATCGAAGTATTATGTCTAAGTCCATCATAATAAATATTTGATTAATAATTTTTTTTTAGAAATTTAACTAATCAGAAACTTTAAATTAAATATTTATTAAAACATGCTTAAATAGTTTTGAAGAAAAAGTAGAACGTGTAGTTTATATATTTGTACAGACATTTGCCTTCTAGGCGTTAACAATGTTTTTATCTTTCTAAACAGTGTAAAAGTTCTTATATTTATGTATTATAAATTTCGTATTATACAGTTTTCAAATTCATTATTTTACTTCAATAATTTAGAAATAAGTAACTTATATTTGTGAGTCCAAAATAAGTAATTCATATTAAGTTTTGCATGATTAGTTTAATTATGTAAGGTTCTAAATATAAAAGAAGGACATTATATTAAATTTTCAACATGGGATATAGATAAAATAAAATAGAAGCAATAAAAGTATGAATAGATATGTAAAATGAAAATCCTCGTTCATAGCACAGAGCTTTGAAACTTAATTCGATGCAGATTAAATGCTTCCATCAATACTAAATGTTTATCGCTGTCCTTCTTAACCTTTTGCTTATGGGTGGGACAGCGCCGATCTCAACCGAAGAACCCCTCAAAAAGACAGGCACTTGATATATACTATCCCAAACAGTTCGAACCCACTTTGCAGACATCGGCGTCATGGACGCCCATGTCTGTAATGGGGGATCGGACTGTTTGGGATAGAGTATATCAAATACCTGTCTTTTTGGGAGAGTTTGAGATAGACGCTGTCCCATCCATAAGCAAAAGCTTAATATGTATACTAATCTGAATAAACTTTGATTTTATCTGAGGCAAATAAATTAAACTGACTATATACATAACCATACTGTCAGAGGTTACATTTTCATTATGGCATGTATTCACCATTCTAGCTGTAAAGTCTACATTTCTTTTTATATTTACCATCTCCATAAAATAAAACTTCGTAAATACAGTATATACAAAAGTAATCTACTAGTTTCAAAGGCACAAAACAGCCTTCTTCTTCTTCAAGACTTTCAAGAAACGCGACCTCATTTACTGAAGTCATATGGGCAACCGCTATAAAATAGAGGACGACGCTGAAGGTAAAATGCTA
This sequence comes from Amaurobius ferox, assembly GCA_951213105.1. Classification (NCBI taxonomy): domain Eukaryota; kingdom Metazoa; phylum Arthropoda; class Arachnida; order Araneae; family Amaurobiidae; genus Amaurobius; species Amaurobius ferox. The sequence goes on along the minus strand of OX578144.1, from coordinate 34,785,644 downwards.
CCTGCTTAGCGAAAAGACCTGAAGGAAAAACAATAAAACAAACGCTAAAAAATTTGCTGCATTGATAACAGTGACAGTGAGTAAGTTAGGACTCGCTTCTTAACAATCCTGATGAAGAAAGTTGCTTTGTGTCTTTCAAACCGAAAGACCCATTCTGTGTATGCCAAAAGTACAAAGTTTTTATTTAATAGTGTAACTGTTTAAGTTTTATTTTAATAGTGTAGCATATTTTTAAGCTTTAATTTGAATAATTACCGTAGTAGCTATCTAATATTGGCCCAATATTGGCAGACAATATTGGGCCAATATTAGATTTATATTGGCAGACAATATTGGACCAATATGAAAATGTGGATATTTTGACTAAGTTGGTCAAATATTGGCTTCAAATATCGGGACAATAGTACGCCAATATTTCCAATGTAACACCAATATTGGCGTAATATTGTAATGAAATTATTAGACAATATTGGAGGCCCATGTAACTCCTATATTTACCGTAGTAGCAATCTAATATTGACCCAATATTGGCAGACAGTATTGGACCAATATGAAAATGTGGATATTTTGACTAAGTTGGTCAAATATTGGCTTCAAATATCGGGACAATAGTACGCCAATATTTCCAATGTAACACCAGTATTGGCGTAATATTGTAATGAAATTATTAGACAATATTGGAGGCCCATGCAACTTCTATATTTACCGTAATAGCAATCTAATATTGGCCCAATATTGGCAGACAATATTAAACTAATATGAAAATATAGGTATTTTGACTAAGTTGGTCAAATATTGGCTTCAAATATCGGGAGAATAGTACGCTAATATTTCCAATATAAGACCAATATTGACGTAATATTGTAATGAACTTATTAGACAATATTGGAGGCCCATGTAACTCCTATATTTACTCAATACTGGGATTACATTAGAAATATTTCCTATGTAATGCCAAGATATACTATATTGGTCAAAAATTGGACAAATAAGAATTGCTACTAGAGTAATATACCACGATGCGGCGTGAGAAGTATGCCTTTGAAAAGTTGTTTTTATGTTACAGCTCGTACACTTTCTGCATATGTTATATGTCTAATTGTTTCAAAGCTGGAACTTCGTAAAACTATGTCTTCCACTCTTTACCATCAACACCTTCGCTTTGATGTTCTCCCCATTTCGATGAATAAAAGTTTAGACAATTCAAAAAGACTCAATGAAGAACCAACCCAACACCTATATTTACGTGGAAGGACTGTTATTATGACGTAGGACGTAGTATCCTAAAATGATGAACCGCCAAAAGTTTTATTTTTGTATTATTGTGTAAATTACTTATATAAATGTAAATATGTAAGTGTTGTGTACAGATAAATAGTCAAATAAAATGCTTAACCCAAATATGTGTGCATTGTTCTTCCTGTTGAAAAATTTAATTCTGATTGTCATTTATGATGTCTGTAAAAATTTTTGGAACGTCGCAGCGTTTCACCCAGCCTAATCGTTATGTCCAAATCCGTAGTGGGGAAGCGTATATTATACGTGACATAACAAACCCAGATTTTCAAGGGTCAATAGCTTATCCCCTACAGATGAAATAGACGTGATTATTGTTTAATATTTGATAATGAATATAGGAAAAAGCAAACCCAAGAAAATGAAATTTGAAATGACACTATTTATGATTTTCCACCCGGTCTATCTTTTCTTTTTATAGTTGACGAACCTACAACCTCACCCGGATTCTAACCCTCCTTCAATGCACACACAGCTCTTTTTAGTCGTAGTCGAATCAAAAATACCACTTGATTGATAAAGTCTACCTGTGATTACGTGGAGACGGATCCTTTGGGAGGGTACCCCACATCTAAAATTTCAGTTGAAAATTCTCTGAAAATTCATTCATAAATTTTTAGATAAATGTTTTTTAATTTTTTATACTTAATGGGGAGGTTTTTTTTTATATATAAATAGGTGTTTTGTGACATATTTAAATTTTCATGATAGTATATATGTAATCGCATTTAATATGAAAGTTTGCATTCTGAAAATAATCATTTATCTCCAGTATGGAATCACTTAATTAAAAGATAGCATAAAACGAATATAGAAACTCCAGTGATGTTAAAACTATCAAATACATCTTCTCAACGCTCAATAATATTTCATTGTGGGCTGTACAGTATCCTCAAAACTCGATTTTACAACAAATAAATATCATCAGTAGAGAATATGATTATGGTTAATGAATAACAGAGAATGGTTTAATAATAGCTAATTCACTTATTCCTATTTTCATTGATATTTATATGCATTGTTTTGAAGTTAATCGTTTTGAAATCCTATTTATTATAAATGCTATATAGATTTGCTGTTCTTGATACCAATTACAATGAAACTGATGGTACTAGTATTTGAAGTTGAATATTGTATTGATTTAGTTACGAATTTTAGGAATACAATTGCCTCATCAAATATCTGGGGCAACTACAATGATGATACATTTGTCTGTGCGTGTTTTCATAAAACTCTTTTGGTCTTCTTATGTCCACACATAATTCCTACCATTCGCCTAACGTAAGTCAGTTTCAGTGCGTTTTTATATTCTGTTTTAAACATTTCCTCTTCTGGGTTTGTTCAAAATTAAAACTATATATGTTGTAGTTCATAGTATTTTCTCCCCTGCTATTGTTGATCGTGTTACTCAGAATGTTTCTATCATCTGTATTAATGCCATTTCATTAACCTCTTGCGAACGATACATCCATTTTCTTACCGTGTTCATGCGGAGTACGATCAACATGTGGGTCTGTAAGTTTTCCGAGAGGTTGGTGATAGGGGAAGGAGGGTACGGTCCCTGTGGATGCCTTCCCCACTGGGATCCGTTCTAAATTGGGTGGCACTTTCCGACCGTCCAAACGGTCATCATACACCTTTCTGGTATGTCGGACGGTCTGGGTCCCAACAACAGCAACAACATCCATTTTCTTCAGACTCCCAATCTCTATTTACAAGCATTCCCAACTTCAAGCACATGTTAACTTTATTGAAAACTGCTTGCGATGGCGCATTAAAATAAACCCTGTGAAAGCACATGCTGTTGCTTTTTTCATAAGGGCTTTTTTCATCACTCCCTCCTCTCTTCGAAGTAAATGTATGCTTTGAAGACATCACAGCAAAGTTGTTGGAGCTGTTGAGCATAGTATACAGACGTGGTCTTAACAATTTAACTAAAATCCTAAAAAATTATTCTTCTGTCGCATCCTTCCTCTAATCTTTCTTGAATTCCAAAGAACTAAGTAGCAAAACTCTCCTGTAGGGAACCATATTTTAGTCAATGCTTTTGTATACCAACCACATATGTATCTTTGTTGCTTAAACTGATTAAAAATTAACTAGTGTTTATCTCAATCCAGCTTTCTCATAACAGAATCCATTTTGAAATAGCTTATGATTTTTTTGTTGCACATTTTACATGACAAAATATGAAAAATATACATCGTTGATCCAAATGATGATAATTATAACATGTTACCCTTCATATTAAAGGGCTTAAAATTTTTCGATTGAAACCAAGTTTGGCAATGTAAGCTTTCGAGGAATAACTTGCTCCTCCCCGAGGGGGGGGGGCTAACGAAGTCATAAACACAAAAGTTATATCGCGGCTATTTTAACTACAATGATTGAAACTGTGAAGGTTCGTGGTTACTGAGCAACAAATAACCCCATTTTATACATAATTGTGTCAAATTCTGTCTTATGCTACCATATTAAGGATATACAATTTTCGCAGAAATAAAAAAGAAGTATATCTAGTTTTTCGTTGACAAAGCTGGATAAGCAGATTGGTAAATATCAATTAATATCTGTAGCATCTATTGTGTGCACAAGAAATACAGTCAACCTGAAACAGATGTATATTAGCATCAAAATCTCGAAATCGAAGATGTTTGTGAAATGAATACTTTTTCTATGCTATATTCTGTAGTATGAGAAAGTAAAAATATGGATGGAACAAAATAAAATTCGTTGCATAAGTAGCACGACACCCATATATTTTTATAGTAATGTCATATGACTCCTCTCCTGTAATTATAGAAAGTGACTATGACGAATCTTACTTGACAATCACTGTAGCCATAGTTATCTTATTTATCCTTAATGCTGGTCACCCTCAGACTTCCCATTTATAAACTATCTAAAGATTCCGTAATATTGAACTTAACATATTTTTAGAGCATCGCCCATTCACTTGAATCGGGCCATTTTAAGGAATATCTGATCAGGAATATCTCCCTACACAATTTCTTCCTTAAAGTTCCTATTTTATTACTCTTTTATTTCTCTGTCCATAATAGTACCTCATCGGGCTTCCCTACTCTATAAATTTTATTAATCTATCCTTACTTAGCCTTTTTCTCACTATAGTTAGTCTGAAGTTATGATATGTAATAAACCTCACAACGACAAGGGAGATTAAATCCGTTTAGTGACCAGGTAGTACTTTTCCAAACCAAGTTAAACATCAATGTATGTCCTTTTGTGTTTTTCAATTCGGATTTTTTTGGTTTATTTCAAACTAACGAAATGATCCAACGTATCTTCTAAATATAACAGTTTTTCTGCGTTGTATCAAAGTTTGTGTGCAATAAGTTGCTTAATGTGTTGCTTAATAAGTTGTTTGTGTGTTAAGTTGCTTCATATCTCCACTTACTTTGAACAAATATATTTTAAATGTTTAAAATTATCTACCACTCTTTCCTAATTTTATCGACACTGCGTCTAGATGGCGTTCCTCCTTTCTTCCTCGGCCGAACATCTGGAGTTCTGAAAATGTATGTTATTGATATGCACGTGTGTTGTTTTATCTGTAATGTGATGTGATTGTTATTAAAATGTGTGTATCCTCGCCATGCTTTGCTTCCTATCCCACATCTATACCCGATCTATCAACGGGTGACGAGAAGTAGATATGTTTTTTTTTAACTTGTGATTTGAATTGTCGACTGTCGGTTTCATGGCGCTGTTCGGCGTTAAAATTGAATTCTGGGATCAGTATGTTGAAGACCCAGACCGTCCGACTAATCTTTAGGACTCAGAGCAGCAATTTGGACGGCCGGTGAAATCTGTCCGTGCTTCAATTCAAGCAACTATTACTTGCGAACAGAATTTCGGATGAAAATAGGAAGCGGGAGATAAAGGTAATCAGACTTCCTACATATGGATTACTAAAATCTCCATTTGCCAGTGCAATCTTCAGATAATATTTTAAGTGATATTGTGAAAGTTCTAAGCAACCACTTTTACCCGGTACCTTCTGTGATAGCGGATTCTGTGAAAATGGATTCTGTGATCAATTGCCGAGTTCAAAAGCAAGGCGATTCGGTGTCCAATTTCATTGCTGGGCTGAGGAATTTAGCAAAATATTGTGTAACTTCACTCGGCATGGTGTTTCATGACAAAATTGTTTAGGTAATTGAAGGCGGAAAATTCAGTGACGATTTTTGCCGAAACCGGGGTTGAATCTGGTTGGCCCACTGGAAGGGCATTTCGACTTCAATGGAGTCTGCGGCGATAATTGAAATTTAAATGTTGCATAATCAAAAGCTGTGGAATCGGAGGTGCTAAAAATTCATAGGAGAGGAATAAAAAATGAATGTGTAAAAATGAAGGCAAGAATCATTTTACCTATTAGAAAAAGGAATGTGATAGCAGTAATGAAAAAAGTGTCATTTTAAATGATCTCGTTGTGGTAAGTGTGACCATAAGTCTGGAAGTCTTTTTATTGGAACTACTTGCTATTTTGGAGGTAAATGCGTAAAAATTCTTCAGTCAAAAGAAAAACATAAAATGTAATTGTAATTAATGATTTTTAATATCACAGAGTATAGTAAATACCAGCAATACATAGAATAAAGTATTTGATAAAAAAAAGATTGCGAATGAGTGTAATGGCTTTGATGATAAAGAACAGTGTGATACAGTTAAAGAAGACATTTTGAATTTAAAATGTATACGTAATGCTCCTCTTCCCATTCCCTCTAATGTTATTATGAAGGGGAGTGTATATAGATATGGTTGCGGATGTAGAAGCTCCTTTTGCAACAGTTCATTATGTTACGCATATTAAATGCAAGAATATATTCCCATCTTTTGAAATGAGTATTATTAAATTTAAATCATATACAAATTGATATTTTAGGAATAGTAAATGTAGATGATGTTTATGGTTCGAAACAAACTTCACCTTCTTTCTTAAATAGCAAATAAGGTTCTATAAAAGTAGGTGGTAGGAAATGGGTTAATCCCCTTTCACTTTTATCTTCAGATTCTAATGAAGATTTTGGGATTATAAATGCATCTTTTATTAAGGAGACGAATTCAATGTCAAAGTCTATAGCTATTGGTGTTCATTTGAAACATAATATGGAAAAGCATAAGCCATTATTTAACCTAAGTCTTGGCAAAATTTAAAATGTTCAGATGCATTTACCTGTGCGAGATTCAGCACAACCAAACATTTTTCAAAGCACTTTCAGCACCTCATTCTCTTTGAGAGAAAATTGACAGAGAAATCCAGAGGCTTCTCGAAGAAACTATTTTAGAACGAATCAAAACTCTTTATTTCGATGCAGTAGTTATTCCTGTGCTAAAACATGATGGAACTATTCGTCTATGTGGTGATTTTAAACGTAATTATTTTAAGTGGTTATTTTATTAGCCATGTGTCACCATCACATTAGCCATTTTATTAGCCATGTGTCACAACACAGTGTCCATCTTCCACTTCACCACCTAACCGTAACTGTGGTATCATGCATTCTACAAGAATCTCTAAAGTTCCCTAGAGGATGGCTTTGACCTTCTGATTATATTTTCAGAGGGATGAGAATATTGTAAATGATAAAACTTAACTACAAGTCTTTTCTCGTTTTGTCGGTACTGTGACTGATGCTGCTGTTCCTTTCGCATGCGGCCAAGCAGCTGTAGTTGTAAAAATGTATGTAATCGATATCTACTTGTGTTGATGTTCTAATAATGTGATGTGGTTGCTACTAAATGTGTGGATGATAATTCCTTGTCATGCTTTGCTTCGGCGCCCACATGTATACCCGAACAGAGAATCAAATCATAAGTGCTTTTCAATTTTCTATAATAATTGTTTTATGCAGGGTCGAGCCACATTATGGTGACCACCATCTACTTTCAACGGCAACAGCTCGTAGCCAATGAAAGAAGGCATGTGTTTTGAGCTAGCTTTGTGGGTATGTAACATTTGGTATTGGCATTTAAAAAAATCACTCGTTGTTGTCGTGGCTAAAAGGAGCGGTTTATCAGAATAGGAAAAATGGATGGTTATCGGGTTTGGGCCAAGGGTGGCAGTATTTCCGAAAAAGTGTAGTTTGTGAATTGTTCGCGTGCTGCTTTGATTAAAGTATATAGTCAATGGAGAAATTTCACCATTGTAAAAAAGCGACTTGGAAACTGCGAAGCACTACGTGCTATTGATGTGAGAGATGAACGTAGTCTACGAAGGTTTGTGAGTACCGGTCGGCGAGTTATAATAGAGTAACTCACTGTCCGATTGAACCAGGGGCTACCGAAACGGTGTTTCAAATGACAGTTTAGATAGTCCTGCTACGTACGGGCCTTCAAAGCAGACGGATGGTCACTGCACCTATTTGCAAATGAAGGTGAATCGGCAGAAAAGACTTTGTACGACAACATCGGAATTGGGCCTCGGTTGATTGGTAAAACATTTTCTTTGCCTATGAGTCACGTGTTCTGCGTCATTGAATGGATGAATATTGGGGTATACGGCATGGAAGATCGGAGAAAACACTCATGAACCATATCTGGAAGAACACAAGTTAGCGTTATGGTCTGGGAAGTGTTTTCGTGGCATTCTCTAGTTCCACTCATACCTGTGTAAAGCACTATGAACCGACTTTGGTATGACTCAATACTTGTAGACCACGTACACCAATGCATGTTGCTTATCTTCCGTGGGGCCCATCGGATCTACCAGCACGGCAGTGCGACGTATCACACAGCCAAAAATGTCCAAGAGTGGTTGAAAGAGCATGATGAAACTTTAAAATACTTCCTTGACCCTCTACTTCCCCGACATAAAACTCAACTGGATATTTGTGAGAGCACATCAATTGTTTTGTTTGCTCTATGGATCCTCCACCAAGCGCTCTCCAGCAGCTGTCAGATGCACTGCAGTCACAGGGCCCCACATACCTGCGAACACATTTCAGCACTTTAATGAGTCACTCCGCGCTGCATACGTAGGCTACTTCGGATATTAGATAATGGTTACAATAATGTGACTTGCCAGTGTATAAACAGCTAAATATATACAAGGTTCTTAGGAAAATCATAAAACACAAAACGACTTTGAAAATAAAGTTCATGAGTGTACAGGGTATGTTTATGTACGTAAAAGTTACCATGTCTGATTGAATAAAATTCTTCGCAGCTCTCCTAGCGGCATATTAAAAATGTCAGGATAGCGAACTTGACAAACGAATGATAGACAAAACAAGACATGTACAAATTTCTAGAACATCGTCTAATGTGTTGGAATTGAAAATAAAACTATCAGAGAAGAGATGTATTTGACACAAAAGGATTAATGACGAATTGCAGTTTTATTCAGGAATGGTAAAATACATGTACAAGAATCCATTGCATAGCCTGCTTAAAATGCCCCCCGTTAACAGCAATGCACATTTTCATTTTAGAACGAATGTTACTGTGTACTTTGAGAAACATTGTAAGTTTTACGACCGTTCCAGTTATCTGGTCTACACTCTTTGGGTGATCTGGGCGGTCTGGATTACAGTATAAAAAACATTGTAGGTGTCACCGTGCTGTTGCAGTACTTGATAATACAAATTTTTGTCAGGCATTCATTGAATTGCATATAATCTTTTCGTGGTTTTCTTTTTATTTTAATTCTTACTAATTAAACAATGCTCTGCAACTATACAATTGGTTTTTTCGTCTATCTCGCGCTGTTGCCGATTTCGGCCAACATAGATTTTTATTTCTCTGTTAAAGATGCTGCACTTACTTTTATTTGATCTATTATGATCACTTTACTATAGACATACGTAACAGGTGCATTCATTACAGTTTTAGTTACAAAATTAGGGAGTGCTTAAAAACTGCACTAAGAACCATATATGGCAAAGTATGGTAGGTATACAAATTGCAATATGACATTGAAAATATGAATCTAATTTACATTTTAATTAATATCATGTTCAATTTTATATGGATTGCATTTTCTATAGCAATACCGTATCTTACTTCTATCAATATACTATAGAAAAATATCAATGATATTATCAATTATTTTTCTATCATAGTTTTTGTTTCTAAGAACTACATTTAGTGTCTATAAAAATATATAAGTGACAGATAAAATTTTATCATAATATGTCACATTTCCTTTCCTTACAATATGTTCTATATCTATACTATCTTTTTTTGATCCCAAAATATTTCATGTATTTTTTTTCGAAGATGTCTTCCTTAAAACGCTGGACTAGTAGTTAATTTTGCCGACTTACAATATCTGTGGTAAATAATAACCGACATCTTATCTAATCTTGAGATATAATTACAGTATATTTTGCTTTATAAAAATGAAACTTTAAGCTTCAATAATCCTTTTCAAGCGGTAATAAGAAGTTGAAAGTGATTTTGTTGTCAACATTTATAGTGATCTTTTTCGCTACAACAGAATACGGCAACGTTGGAAAAAAATCTAAGGAGAATAAAAATCCTTTCATTTTAATTTTTAGCTAAATAAGATGAAGAAAATAATAATTTATACCAGAGTAGTAAAAGTTTCTAAAACTAATGCTTAATCACATATAGAATACTAGAAAATGTACCCAACCTTGCTCGTGATTTAAGATGCAAATATTTGATAATTCATTTTAATTTCTAGCTCACCATGGTAGTGAACATGTAATTTGTACTAGATTAGTAAGAGTTATTTAACGATTACATAATCATATGTAGAATACTAGAAAATGTACTCTACGTTGTCCAGAATTTAAGATGTCAAACTCTTAACTAAAATAACACAGACTTATATCGAATACTTGAAAACCGAAGAGGGCTTTAGCAACACTTCCGTTTATAACAACAAGAAAAAACTGCTAAGCTGATGTTATTCATATAGAAACTCTGCAAGAATATTTCGGGGCCTCCCCTATCTAGAGATATTAAGTTTTCAACACACTAAAAGTATATATTTTATTTTTAAATTCACAAATATTGGTCTAATAATTGTATGGATTTCATTTAAAATTTGTTTGAAAAATAATATTTCTATATATTTTTATGATGTTAAATCTATATCTATATTTTTCTATATTTTTTATGATGTTAAATATTATTAAGGATGCATAATCTATAATAATATTTTTGGTCACTAAGCACCCGATTTGCTTGAAAATTGCTCAAAATTATACCAAAACATAAAATAACAAATAAAACTAATTTTAATTAGAAAATATATATATTTCCAAGGTCCCGGGTTCTGAAGTACCTGCTTATTAAATTAAAATACCGTACGGTGCTTAGATCTTCCGTTACGTCCGCCCCCTGCTCGCTACGCTTCCCAAACCCCCGTCACTTGAGACGCCAGTCGAGAGACATCGCCTCCTACTCGCTAACGCTCGGTACGCGAGTAATTTCGTGCTGCCTGCTAGACAGGCATAATCCGCCCGTTTGGAACCGTCCTTGTTAAATGACATTTACCAGTCCTAGAGCTCGCTTCGTTAGCTCTCTTAATCTGAACGGTGCACACAATCCCCTACCTGTCCCTTGTTCGCTGACGGTCGTAGAACCCCGGGGTTGCACCCTCTATTGACTGCCGCTCATTAATCTTCGTAACTTACTTCGTCAATCGGGAGCAATGTAGCCCTAGTTCGCTATGCCCACTAACTCTGAATCTCACTTCATGAGTTCGGCGACTTCGTATTCTACTTCCAGGCGCTCGTTGAGCTTGCACTGCGAATCCTTTCTTACCGCCTGCTATTAAGAACGATTGCTTATTGTCTTCAGAAGAACCGACAAAATATAATAACTGTACCTTTTGCTGCTAGTTCGTAATACAGTGCCATGTAATCGTGTTACGCTTTCAGTATAGATATATTTTTAACAATTAAACGTGTAATCGTTGTGTAACATAGCAATAAAGCCGTGATGTTCATAACAACAATAGTTTCAAAACACTATGTTTGTTTGTCAGAATATGCGATGAGTAATATGATTGTCAACATTTTACATTCTCTTAAGTGCACTAATTAACGCTATAGTCATATTTAGAAATATATAGTCATATTTATAGTCATATTTATATAGTCATATTTAGAGTCATTTTTACACCTTTAATGTATTTAATGCTTCAGTAACTGAGCCCTTAACCATTTTTATAACATTTCTGTAAAAAACCAATCAGAGAGAAGCTAGCAATTGTCCCGACCAATTAAACCTTCGTGTCCGTTGATAAGGATAATTTTCATTTCTGAAATGCATAAAAAATGAATAATACATTAATTAAATCGAAAATTTCAAAAATGGCTCTGTCTTGCAAAAATTCAACTATGTAGGCGCATGTCAACCAAAATTTTAGGTCTTGTTATTGTTAGTTTTTCCGGGACCCGAACTCGCAGCTCAAATACTCTTCCTTTGACTTTGACATTGAATTTTTCTTAAACTAAATTCAAATTGAGAAAAGGTTTATACCAGTGTGTTTCCCTAATATTTCTCTACAAATATAAGAAATTTCATAATTTTGTATGCTAAAGATTTGGCGTTACGTGACAGGGAAACACAAGGACCGCGAAATTTTTCAAACAGCGGAGACGGCGGCGTCAACTACTTTTTAACACTTTACAACAAAGTTGAAAAGTGTTTATGACTTTGTTCATTCTGTCTGTCTGTCTGTCTGTCTGTCTGTCTGTCTGTCTGTCTGTCTGTCTGTCTGTCCGTTAGCACGATAACTGCCGTAAAAATGAGTTTATCAAAATGAAATTTTAGTATGTTGTTCAGACGGTCTGTAGGACCTATGGGAATATAAATAAATAATATCACCCAATTAGTTTTTTATTGAACCCGGGTTGAAAAAATGAAATACATTGAACCCTATGGGACCTAATTTTTCAAACATTTTTTAAGTAAATTTAAAATTCACGAATTGCTTCGAAATTTTTAGGAAATATTCACATTATCTCATAGAATATATAAAAAAAAATTCAGTAAAATATGTTAAGTAGTTTTTTAATTAAAAAAATTATTTAATATAGGGAAAAAAACAAATTCAATTAAATTCTGACTTTGGGATATCTTCCAGAAAGAAAAGAGAGAGATATTATATAATAAATATCTCTCCATTTGTTTAAGCATTTTGCATATGGGAGTGGCTTCATATTTTAAAATAAATTTGGTAGATAACAATTTTTCATTTTTTTTAAATTTTATATAACTCTTCATGATAAATTTAATTGATGGCATTTTAAATGCACTTTCCTACGTCCTAGAGAGTTAAAATTTGGTACACAGCTTAAATTTGTTGAACATTTTATTCGACAAAAATTTGATGGATCTTTAAATATAGATCATACATTTTTTTCGAAATGGCCTGAAAATAATCCCCGTTCACTTCTATAAATCATTGGTGTAATATTGTTAAAAATTCTGATGTGGACAGCACAAGTCTTTCCCTGCAGACTCATATTCGTTCTCTTTATTTATTCAATGATAATTTGAGTTTATCTGCACAACATAAGTATTTTAAATGACATTGAATTTGCACGTTAAACTTAAATTAAGTTCTCATTTGATAGCTGAACTTATTGTCAAAGGTGGCGTAGCGAAAACGCGAAAAAACTAGAATATCTCAAGAACGGCTAGTCCTAGAGTAATGGGGTTAGTCTTATTCTTTTTGTTGTCAAAAATCATATATAAAATAGGAATTTAATTGATATAATTGAGCACACGTAGTCTTTTATTTTTATATATAACGATTTTTGCTGGCCATTTCGCAAAAATAGCCCGTTCCTTTTTCCCGAATCGTAGTAGAATAACCTACAAATGATTTATATACAAAATTTTGTTAAATTTGGTATATAAATCACTTGTAGGTTATTGAAATATTATACTCCAAATTTTGTTAAACTTGGTTCATTAGTTTTTAGCTAGAGTGGATAAAGGCAATTTCTGCGGCCATTTCGCAAAGAAGGCAGATTCTTTTATTACGAATCGTACTATAATCTAATGAACATCAGGATTTCCCACAAAAAACATACCTACCAAATTGTATGAAATTCGGTCCATTAGTTTTTCAATTAGAGTGGATGTAATATCCACACAGACACACAGAAACATACACAGATACACCCTTACACACACAGACGTCTTCCTAAAAGTAGTTTTTTCGTGTTCTAGAAGTCCCAAAACGTGTAGATACTTTGAAAATTCGAGTTCCGATCTTCGGCACGATTCCAATACTTTGAGTACATACACATACACATATATATTATCTGTGTATTATCTGTGTATCTAAATTCCGTGCCTATGCAATTACAATAGTTGTGCTTTTAAATGATCCCTAAACTTTTATTATTTCTTCAAGGAAGCCTAATTTTAACATATGCAGAATGCAAATATCTCAAGCGATTGTAAGATGAATTACATAAGAATTGCTGAATTTTTTTCACACAAAATTATTTAGCTCTGGAGTCTGGAATACAAGTTATATGAATGAAATATTCATTGATTTTGCATAAAGAATCAGATGATTTCTATTTCGATACAGTTTTAAATATTTAAGTATAATAAATTACTGTAGTACTGTGATAATGTAAAAGATATTACCACTGAATGAATCACATTTTAGAAATTTTTAAATGAAATTACATTTCAGTTGGAAAGTGTTTCATAATCAATGCTCATGCATGATTGATCTTTCTTGTTTCTTTATGTAGAGAGATTAATTTTATAGAATCAACCACATAGTACTAGAAAATTCTGAGGCGTTTTTAACAACTCCCGCCTGTTTGAATAACTTAAATTTACGTAACGAAAAAAGTAAGGTCACATATGTTCCAAAGAGGTTGTTAGCTTGCGTTAATATTTTGTGGGGATAATAAAGGCTCGTTTTCGCACATTCTGGATTTTACATTCTAGCACCTGTGAAAACAAGGAGCAGGAATTACATATTAATATATAATATAGGTTTAAAAAGAAAAGTTTTATGAGTTGACATGGAATAAGAGATACTTGAAGCAGTAAATGCCGTTCTGCATCGTTACCCTCTTACCAGCCTCCCCCCTTCTCCAATACCCTTTTTGGCTTGACAGTGCATTGTCTTCGGACATTTGTAAATGGTTTTATAAGTGAGCATTACTTGTTTGACACCACAATTATTTAAGCTAGCTATAAGGGTATAAGTAATTTTCAAGAGGAGTAAAAATGTTTTAAAGGCTGGGTAAAAATGCTTAAGTGTCCTTCTATATCTGTAAGCACACAAGATCTACTGTCCAAGTTGTTATATGAAGGATTGTTGTGACTACACAATATTATATTAATTTTCGCATTTTTAAAGAATTTTCCTTCTAATGAAATAACAATGATTAAATAGTATTTAAAGCATTTTATAAAATAATTTATGATAGGAATTTTTCGACATTGTATGAATTAAAAACACCCCTTTTATACACAAGTAAAAGTGACTAGAAAAAGCTGACGCTTCAACTTTCATGAAGAGAAGCAGAGTTTCCGTAAATACAGTTCTAATTTTTCTTAATTTATAATCGGTGCACATTAAGTGCTCGTATCGTGGCCATTAGCAACTGTGCAGCCTCCTATTATATCCTTAAACATAACTGTCAGTCATCAGTTTCATATCAGGCGAACACCCCAACCGAGATAGATTGTGATACTGGCTCTAGTGTCAGAACTGTTGACAGAACTTTACTGCAACTGCAATTATATTATATATATATATAATCTGCAAAAAAGTGTATGAATGATCATGATACTTGGTAAAATAAGAAGCACGGCTGTAACACATGAAAACCTTTTTTGATGAACAAATACAAACGTTCAAAGAAACTAAAATAGTAAAATCTAAAATAGTAAAATATAAAATAGTAAAATATGAAATTGTAAAATATAAAATAGTAAAATATAAAATTGTAAAATATAAAATAGTAAAACATGAAATAGTAAATAATACTGAAAATTACTTTTAGCGCTGTTGATCGTTCAAGGGCTATATAAATGATTCCTAAGAAAGTCCTTAGGCACCCCAATAACTTCATAAGAAAAGATCCTTGAGTGTAAAAGTTATGCCTGTCTATTTTTCAAATGACCATCTCCGATGAAATAAAAGTGAGTGAAGCTTCTTCAGCCCAGAGTTTAAAATGTTAGGAGAAAGGATTTGAAAACAAAGAAAGTTAAATGAAAAATGTAAATTTCAAAATTGCAATGGATTGCCTAGGAATCGGTATTAGAAATCACTAGTAAAACTAGTATATAGAAGGCAATAAATACCCATAAATGTTGCATAATCAGTGACTATAACACGGTGACACCAGCAATTTTTGTCAAAATACGCAATGATATTCTTTCCCGAATTCATATTCGCATTGTTGCTGACCAAAAGTATTTTGAACAAGGTGTAACAGTAGATTCATGCACATGTAAATGCTGTTTATTTTAGCATTCTTGAATAAGACAGCAATTAGCCAATAGCCATACTGTATGAAATAAATGCCTTTTGTAGCAGTTTTATTACCATGTCCTACTAATCATATAATGTCCTACAGCTTTGAATTTAGATTATTTATTCTATCTCACTTGTTCATGTCCGTTGTTATCATATCACTTTCTTTAATTATCCGCTACGGGTTCTGCAGTCATATTTATTCGATTAAGCATGGTCATTTTACTATGGATTGACCTATCTTGTGTACCTATCTTGTGACCTATCTTGTGACCTATCTTATGAACATTTTCTTACAGAGCAATGGAATTCGTAAAAGCTTTTCTAAGAACTTTGTATACCCGACTAAAACAGTTGCAATCACCATTCTAATACGCCAGTACCAGTATACAGGGTGATTAAAAAAAGATGGGCCAAACTTTACGAGGTTGTAGTGCACACTAAACCATGCATTTTTGTCGTAGTTTATAGGGTCGTAAGTGAAGCGTCAAGGCGTTAGAGGGTGCTTATCCGTTGGGAAACTCCCATAGCTTGGCCTCCACGATTGCCCGATCTGTCGTGTCTTGACTACTTTTGTTGGTGATATCTCAAGAGTCTTGTCTATGACACTTACTGAGAATCTGAAGAGGAACTCGTTGCCAGAATTTCGGTTGTTGCTGCCGACGTGCGTGCTCTGTTCGATGTCTGCTCTGTTCGAGAGAGTTCGCTAATGGCCCACCGTCGCTGTGGGGCGTGCATTCAGGTTGGTGGTCACACTTTTGAGTGATTACTGTAATTATTGTTTATTTAATATCATTTTATAGCTTGGAAGTCATTCTTGTGTTTTCGCCTCACCTCATCGGTTTCCCCATTAAACGGCTACTGGCGCCTGTACGTTTCATTTCGGACCCGATAAATTACGAAGAAAAATGCTTGGTTTGGTGTGTACTACCACCTCGCAAAGTTTGGCCCGACTTTTTTTAACAATCTGTACACTTGGATTTAATATTTTAATGTTCAGGAAGAAAACTCAGATGTATAAACCATATGTTTAATATTATTTTATAACTTCTAAGTACTTCTTGTACTTTCGCCTCACATCATCGGTTTCACCATTAAGAGCCCACTGGCGTCTTTGCTTTTCATTTCCGATCCGGTAAACTATGACAAAAATGCTCGTTTTGGTGTGTACTGCCACCTCTTAAAGTTGGACCCATCTTTTTAACACTTTACAACAAAGTTGAAAAGTGTTTATGACTTTGTTCATTCTGTCTGTCTGTCTGTCTGTCTGTCTGTCCGTTAGCACGATAACTGCCGTAAAAATGACTTAATCAAAATGAAATTTTAGTATGTTGTTCAGACGGTCTGTAGAACCTATGGGAATATAAATGAATAATATTACCCAATTAGTTTTGGATTGAACCCGGGTCGAAAAAATGAAATACATTGAGCCATATGGTTCCTAATTTTTAAAACATTTTTTAAGCGGATTTAAAATTCACAAATTGCTTCGAAAATTTTAGGTAATATTCAAATTCTTCCATAAAATATATAAAAAAAATTGAGCGAAATATATTCAGTAGTTTTCTAAATAAAAATTAAAATAATAATTACACCTCTTCTATGAAACGATCACGTGACCATGATGTGAAACGATCACATGACCCACTTCAAAATGATATATGGCATCCATCTTGTTTCAAAATCGTGATTTTTTTAAGTTCTGTTTAATTCATATTGAGTGTTGTATCCGTCCTAAAACTACTTTATTTTTGCTTAAATTCCGTGCATCTACATACTGAAACAACGCAATGACAATATATTTGAGTTTAAATGCTCATCCAAATTTGATTATTTCTACAACTAAGCCCATTTTTCACCTATGTAAAATGTAAACAGCAAAATATATAGAATGAGTTGTATTAGAATTCCTGTATTTTTTTAACACAAAATAATTTAGTCCATGGACTCTGCATGGCTGATATGAATGAAATATTAATTGATTTCATAAAGAGAAGGACGATTTTTTTCGATGAAGTTTCAATCATAGAGTTTAATTTTTGTAGCTCCATGGTCTTAAACAAAATGTTTAAATAAAATAAATTATTATAGTATTGTGATGAATGAAATGAATGGGAGAAAGTTATGAATAAAATCCTGTTTTTATAGAGAGATCCAGGCGTGTTATTTTTTCTATGACGTCATTTGAATTAATTTCAGTTGTTTTCGATGATGTTTTCAAATATAATGAATTATCGTAGTATTATGATAATTCTAAAACTATTACCGAGGAATGTATAACATTTTAGAGATGTTTAAACCAGGCAATTTATATTTCAATGCCGTCATTTGAATGAAGCTCATTTTTTTCGATGAAGGTTTAAGTTTTCAATAAATTAATGCAGTATTATGATAAGTTTCAAAATATTACCGAGGAATGTATTGCATTTTATACTTGTTTACATAAAATTGCATTGAGGTTGTAAAGTGTTTCATAATCAATGCTTTAAGCATGATTGATATTTCTTGTTTTTAATCAACCTGTTCACTTGGGTTTAATATTTTAATGCTGAGGAAGAAACTCAGATTTGTAAACCATATTTCTATGGCCAGCAAAGTAATTTTAGAACATTTACTGGCGCTCGTTCACAAAACTTGGAACTATATCTGATTTCATTTACATGTCATTACAAGTCCTAAGTTAATGTGAAATAACCGTCTGATTTTCAAAGTTGTTGGGGAATTTGAATCCATTAATACACGTGAATATTTCAAGACCAAATTTGTAGGAGTTAAATAAAATTGGACTTTTTTAAAACCTCTAATAAAATCATTTGTTATCGAAAAGCATGAAGTACATAAAGTAGGATGCAAATATATAAATGGAGTGAACCAGATATATACCCCTGAAAGTTGCAGCTTTGTCAGTATAAATTAAGTAAAGCAGTTCGTCTAATAAAAGGAGAACGAAGCACGTTAAAGTAAGAAAATGCTGAAACAACTTCTTTAATTGCAATCACTCCTGTTTTAACACTAAACGTATAGTGATCGGTTGTAAACTTTTGTTTAAAAAATTCGCATATAATTTATTGCTTTTTCTCACTTGACATCAAGACTTTTTCTATGAAATGCATACAATCAATTTTTCATTATTTATTTTTCTTCTTCTTGTTATTATAAGTACATAGTCTACCGTTATCTATCACGATCGGCCATTTGACAGGGAGAAGAATTTATTGCCATATAAGGTTATGGGGTTAGAAAATATGACGTACATGCACATTCCACATATGCTCATCAGTTTCCTGTACATTTCTGCAAGGACTGCTGCTGTTCAGTTTAAAATAATTGTGTATTCAAATTTCAATAAAGTGCGTAAAATTTCAAGTTGGAAGGAAAGGTGACAAAAACTGAAAAGTATTACTAGTTAGTTTATATTTTGTTTTTACGGCGTTGCTCCATTCCTAATCTCCACCCTGAAAAAATGTCGAAACATTCGAGACACACCAAGTTCTTAGAAAAGATAAATAACATAGGCAAATAGTTTTCGGAAATTAATGAAGGTGAACTTTCTAAAAGTGAAGATATATTACTTGAAAATAATAATAATATATTAGACACTGAGTGTGAGCCTACTGATACCAGCGATGAAGAGGAGAATATTGTGAATACAATTCGTAGAGGACGAAAATATGATATTGCTCCCAAATTCTGAAGATGGGAAAGAAAAAATGAGCTCTATATTCCGATTGATGGCACTGTTTGTGAATAAATGCAAATAGGTGCTACATCTGGGAGAACAGCACATCATAACATTTTCAGGGAAGAATCAGGTCCAACGGGATATGCAGATCGTAATATTATAAAGGGTAAAGTAATGACTGCGTTTTCTATGTTAATTGACCAGCGTATTGTGACACATATAAAAACATGCACAATAGAAGAAGCAAATCGAGTTTTAGGAACCGAATGGAGTCTATTAACTTAATTGCTTTGGGGTCATATAATATAGAATCACACAGTGGTGGTTGCATGTCCATTTTTGAAAAACTTTATATTTTACACAAATGTTTCTACATATTTCAGTAGATGAAAATTGATTTTTAAAAATTGTTCATCTATCTCATGTATTTGGTACAGCCATTTCTTCAACATGGCGGACTCCAAATTTGATAAATTTTGATGTTCATGCAAATTTAAATACCTTAAAACTCAAAAGACTTAGATACTTGGAATACAAGCTATTTTACTAGCCTTAAAGTGGTCTATATTTCATGCCAATGTAAAGTTTGTGCAACTGCTACCTGAGTGGCTGAAATGTAACATTAACATGTGTTTTAAGGTTTCACGATTTACGATATTTGGCCATGTTTATTATGAATAATTCAATAAGTAAAAGAATCAACTTAAAAGTTTTATTTTAACATGTGCACCATACACGTACTAGGCTACATCATGTTTGCGATAATCGCCCCATATAGTATTATCATGTAATGTTCTGCGTGTGTTTATTTCTCTCGGTCTCACAAAAGAAATCAGCAATTCCAGGCTGTTTAAGATGTCACTTTTCCCGTTAACCATGAAGCCTTCATGCAAAAGAGGAGGGCAGAAGACATAATTTTCATGGCTGAAAATTGTGAAAAGGTCCCATCTCGGCTTCATAGAGCCTGGAAAACAGCCTTCTATAACGTTTCAAAGATAGGATCTTCTGAACTAATCAGTTTCTCAGTGGTGCTTCTTGGCAATGTCTGCCTTCGGTCAAGACATTGAGATGCTTGCATCAGAAGGCGATGAATCCAGGGGTGATAGAGATAGACGTTTGAAATACTTCTTCATGATTTATAATAATGAAATATGCAATTACAATTCAAGAAAAAAATGTGAAGACCGAGGAAATACAGATAGTAATTTTTAATTGATCCCACGTAATCAGTAAATAAACAGAAGTCCAAATCAAACAAAAGATGCGACGAACATAAAGAAAACTAGGGTTTGAGATATACTGTATGTAGAGGAAGAAGGTGGTAACATGCATAAAATATTTAAATAATTAACATTTACCTCTTTTTCTGATTTATTTGCAACAGAACAGGTGCCAGATTCTAACAGTATTGCCCACTTGTATTGAAATTATATATATAATGCACTCTCTCCACGACATCATGGATTTATTATCATAGTATAGTTATGGACAATAGATAGATGGAAGCATGTTTGTCAACAATAACATATGTTGAATTGAACATCTGTAAAATGAATTGACACTTGTTGAATGAATTGAATTCCGCTTGCTTGAAGACCATACTACCAAAAAATTAAAATGCTTAAAGTAAATAAAGTGTTAAGGCTTATATAATAATAAACGTTAAAGTAAATAAAGCAATAAAGGAAATAAAGGGTAAATAAAGGAATAAAGGGTTACGGTTTAATTTGTTACTGCACAAAAGTAAAACCGATTCAGGGTATACATTATTTTTCAATGAATTTTTCTTTAAACTTTAACAAAAATAACATTTTAAAACTAATTTCTAGAATATGTTTTTCATATGAAAATAGTGAATTTATTGTACTATTATTCTGAAATTGTAAACTGTTTCGAGTATTTCTGTAGAAACCGGATACCTGCCACCGTTTTGCAGTTATATTTAATAAAAAAATATCCAATTTGAAGTCAATTCTTTTAAGATGGTGGCTGTCAACATGCAGATATCAATGGATTCAGCGACTGACGGTATTATAAGTAAATCAAGGAAGTATCTTTGATAAAAAATTCCCCAAATCAGAGCCTTAGACGCCATACTAATAGGATATACAAACTTCCTGTCTGTAACAAACATATTCTGTATACATACTTCCTGAATGCACTATATTATGTATACATACGTCCATTATATAATATACTAAGGTGTATATATTTCCACTATATAACACATTGAGTATATATACTTTCTCTACTTAATATAGTATACCCACATATGGTAAATACTTCTTGTAATTTTAAAAGATTAACGGGTATAAAAGTCAATATCTTTTATCGGTTTAATAACTTTATGAATATATTATTACATGTACAGTTTAATTGGATGAATAAATAATTAAAACAGTCTTCTATTTAAAATCAATGTTTATATGAACAATAATGGTATGCAAGTAATATACCATAGAAAGATGCTGATAGTTAAGGAATTTATATGACTATACTACATTCTTTTATATTTATAAAACCAAGCTATAATCTTTTCACTTTTTCTCAAAATTAAATTTTTACTCAAGCCACAAAAAATGTACTTTATCGCAATTCAGCAGCAGTTGAAAGTAAAGAATAAATATTTTAAAACTTCTCGAAGTTTGTTAATAAAAAAAATTGATCCACATATCTTTGAAAGTTAATATTTTTCTTCCAAGTTTTATCTTCTATTTTATATTATCCTCAAAGAATAAAAAACACTAAAACAGAATTCTTCAATCAATTATAATAGGATTAGGATATTATGGTTCACTGTTAATAATTCGGATTAAGCTTTATCGTTCATTGGAATTCAATTAAGATTAACTACACTAAGGAGATAATTTATTCATTTTTTTCATCCATTACTAAACAAAACAATTCACTATAAAATTATGCAAATATCACAAATGTGTGAAGAAAGTATTTTGAAAGGAATTAGTTGAACATTTTCGTCAGGGGAATATACTCATTTTATTATTTGACTTTGTGATTTGTTCTCATTATTTAAACAATGCGTTTGTTATCCAATTATTACCATGACTTTTAGTCGATTGGTACCGGTTATGGATTTCCTAACTATTCACAGATATTTTAACTGAATTCAAATGTTTGAATTTGCAACAGAAATTATTTTTTAACAGTTAAATTTATTTAAATCCAAAATAAGATCTTTAAAACTGACTCTGAAAATAATAATCCCCATTGAATAACATTCATTTCTGGGTAAAATAGTTAGCACCGAAGAGTAATCACTGCACAATATTGATATACATAAGGTCGCGCCATTAGCTACGTAGGCAATCGAGGCCAGTATTGGATTATAATTGTTCCGGATGAGGTCGAACATGTTGTGGGGTTTAATTGGCGCTCTTAAAATTAAGTTCCAACTGAGACCGTTTATGATTCGACATAATGTAATGCGCAAAAAGAAAATAGAGACAATTAATTCTGTGTTTTGTTTTGTTTTTTATTACTTCCAATAGCCCTCCTAGTTATGCATCGATAGCAAGAAAACGTTATGAAACCATTTTTAAATTACAGTAATAATTAACCAAAAGTAATTTCCCGTCTGTCTGAAATTAATTAATTAAAAAGACTGAGCTTAAATGGCATCTAGGCTTTTAGACTAGGTTTATAGCTACAAAACCCACCAGGTTTCAAAGGGCATTTGCAGACTTTTCGAAGGATTTTTATGTATTTAAAGTAATTTCTGAATCACTAGGAACATGGCTGCTTACAGAGATTATCATTTGTACTCGTAGTATAAACCTGCTTTTTATGGATCTGAAAACTATATAGTTAGACGTTTATCCACTCATAGGCTATTTAACTCTCAAAAAGTCCCTATATGCAGAAAATACCTGTCTGAATCACTAGGAACATGACTGTGTACAGAGGTTACCACCTGTACCAGGAGTATAAACCTGATTCCTGTGGATCTGAAAACTATATAGTTAGATGTTTATCCCTCATAGGATAGGCAACTCTCAGAAAGTCTTTGTTTGCAGAAAACTGTGATTGTCGCTTTAAGTATTATCTTCTTATGCCTTGGTTCAGAAAACTTTGTGTTTCTTAAAATAAAACAATGGACTTTTCGAACTTTATCTTTTCAGTAAAGGAATCTCAAGAGGAATTGTCGTAATGTAATGCATAGATTTTAGCTATTGAAATCACATTTTGTTTGGATGAAGTTCTCGAACTAAGAATACAAGTTGTGAATGTAAACATAGATTCCAATTTACCACTTTGAAAGAACCTTAATCTGCGTAATTTTAAAGCATTATAAAATAACAAGTTGTTTCCGACCAGTTAATTTCTTTTAAATATAAGATGAATTTTCTATAAAGTACTTAAAGTTTTCTTCACTTTTTCGCTATTATAAACAGCGGAATTAAACAAAATCTAATTACTTTCCTTATATACATAATGTATAAAGAATGTATTGAGACGGGGTCGAAAATTTGAATTCGAGTTTTCGACGGGAGAGCACGTTTCAAGCATCCCTGGTCACGAATCAAACATTTTTATGTCTGTGTGTGAAAGTATGTGTGTGTGTGTGTGAAAGTATGTGTGTGTGTATGAAAGTATGTGTGTGTGTGTCAGTGAGACTGTGGAGACGATAACTAACGAACGAATGGACCGTTCAAACGAAATTTGGTAGAAAAATCACAATCCATAAACACTGGAAGCCTATTGTTTTTATATGCAATCGAATGTTCAGAACCCTTCTAAATTTTCGAGTGAAATTTTGAAACAATCGTCAAAAAATCAAAACCGCTAATAAAGTTACGAAAATAGACATTTCTTATGTAATATTTCTTTAGAAAATGATTGGCATAAATTTTGGAACGCTAACATGAACCGTTCTCGAGATACTGCACATTTTTCAAAAAAATATCAAAAAGTCATATAAAATAAAAAAAAAATTTCATATTGAGAAACACGTTCACTTTTCATATGTAATACCATGCGATAAATTTTGTGACATCATTCTCGTGGAACTAGCTCGTTCCATTCAGGAAAAAAGATACTTTGAGTAATAATTTTGTATTTGAACGCCAATAGTCATTTATCTGCTGTAAGAATAACTTATTTCTCCGTGCATAACGCTTGGCGAGATTTTCGCAACGAATTTGGCGGAATGTCGCCGCTTGGCGACATTTTTAATTGTTCCCAAATTAACAAAAATCTCGCCAAACGGATAAAAATGACGGTCAATCAATGAAAATGACTACTAATTGAAGAAAATTCAATATCTTGGAAAGAATATAAGTATCTACTATAAGAATAACATTTTTTTTTTGTAAAAGTAGTAAATTCATTGCATTATATAAGGAAAGTCATGTGCTGCCCACATCAGATATTTTTATTTTGTAAGTGTGCGAACTATAAGTATAGTAGTGTTACATCGTAAGTATTGTATTATCTCAGTTTTGTTTATTCTAATTATTATATTGGCTTTTAATGGTGTTTGTTTTGGTCTATTTCTCACTTAAGTAAAACCTTGAACTCATATATAAATTTTCTCAAAATGAATAATGTTATATTTTAATAAAATTTAGAAAGTACTATCTTGGGAAAAGAAACGGCTAAAAAGTTATAATTATATTGTTATGATGCTGAGCTAATTTCTGTGTAATGGTATTGGAGTTCATTTGATAAAACTTATAAACATGGTAAATAATTTCTATTGTAGAATGAAATCCCAACTGAAGGAAACTTTCTTTTAAACCCACATTGATTTAACTCGAATCTTTGCTGAAAATCAAACAGTAATCTTTAATTGCGCACAGACACAATAACATGCAAATAATTTGTTTATTGGCCAAAATTGTACGACTTCATATCTGAATAAATAGACCAAACTATATTACTTGTACATAGGATAATGTACACGAAATACACAGAAAATACGTCCACGTACCATTGGTCATACTACTCGCTACCTTTTGAATCCAATTAATCCAAGGAATAACCAAGATGAAACCAAACACACAGTTGCCTACAAGGCAATTGCCTAGGACCCATGCAGACCGGAGCAATTATTTGCAGTATTCGAAGAGTTATTGCTTAACCTTTTGCCTACTGGTGGGACAGCGTCAGTCCCAAAAGAAGAACCTCTCAAAAAGACCGGTATTTGACATACCCTATCTCAAACAGTCCTATCCTTCTTTGCAGACATTGGCGTCCATGGATGTCCTAACCGTAAACAAGAGGTTAAATAATCGGGGATTTTCTCCCTATAAATCAAGAGTCAGTTTGAAATAATGCGTTTTCTAATGACACATTTTATGCAAAATAACTTGTTTGAACTTCTAGTTTAAATTCTGTCAGTTCGTGCAACACGAGTCAAAGTTGAGGGAAAACACATTTCTAATTTTCCAGTTTCAGTCTATTTTTTATGTTTTTAACACTTTACAACAATGTTGAAAGTGTTTATGACTTTATTCATTCTGTCTGTCTGTGTGTCTGTCTGTCCGTTAGCACGATAACTGCAGTAAAAATGACTTAAATAAAATGAAATTTTAGTACGTTGTTTAGACGGGTCTGTGGGATCTATAGGAATATAAATGAATAACATCACTCAATTAGTTTTGGATTGAACCCGGATTGAAAAAATGAAATACGTTGAATCCTATGGAACCTAATTTTTCAAATACTTTTTAAGCGAATTTAAAATTCACAAATTGCTTCGAAAATTTTAGGAAATATACAAATTATCCCATAAAAATATAAAAGAAATTCCAGTATTTCAGCAAAATATATTCGGTAGTTTTTAAATAAAAATTAAAATAATAATTACACCCATATCATGTGACCGGCCGTCCAAATGGTTGCTCGAGTCCTTAGGATGAGTCAGACGGCCTGGATCTTCAACCCATATCATGTGAAGAAGTCACGTGACCAACTTTAAAATAAAATATGACTTCCACTATGTGTCAAAATCGTGATTTTAAAAGTTCATTTTAATTTATATATAGTGTTGTATCCATCCTATTCCTGTGTATGTATATTCTGAAACGTCACAATTACAATATATTTGAATTTAAGTGATTAATGCCATCCATCTTGTAGAAAACCCAGGTCATCCGACCCACGTTAGAATATGGACAACAGAATGAGTGGCCGGCCCATTCATCTTTTGTTTAAAATCATGATTTTTAAAGGTCTTTTTAATCAATATTTAATGTTGCAGCCGTCCTGAAACCGCTTTATTTTTTTTTCTGTGCATATACATACTGCGACAACATGATTACAATTTTTGTGAGTTTCAATGATCATCAAACTTTGATTATTTCTACAACGAAGCCTGATTTTAACTTACGGAGAATGTAAGCAGATCAAGATGGAAGATGAGTTGTATAAGAATTGCTGAATTTCTTTAACGCAAAATTATCTAACTGTGGAATCTGAAATATAGCTGATATGAATGAAACATTCATTGATTTTACAATGAGAAGCAGACGATTGTATTTCCTTCTTCGATGAAGATTTAAGCATGGAGTTATACAGTACTTTTACCTCCATGATATTAAGTTTTAAAGTACAATAAATTATTGTAGTATTGTGATAATTTTACAAATATCACAACTGAATGAAAGGAATGGAAAAAGGTTAATGAATAAAATTTTCACTGCTTTCATATAGAGAGCCAGGCATTTTATATTTCGATGACGTTATTTGAATAAAGCTCATTTATTTTTGATGAAGTTTTCGAATACAACAAATTATATTATTGTGATAATTTTTAAAATATCACCGCTGATTGGATCGCATTTTGAAGGTGTTTAAATAAAATTTCATTGCAGTTGGAAAGTGTTTACTAATCAATGTTTCATACATAATTGATCTCTTTTGTTCTAATTGGACTTGTTTTGAACAAAAGACCATATGGAAATTTGGAACTCTTATTTTATTGCAAATACCGAAAACTATATAAAAAAATCTGATGTGGGCAACACATGACTTTCCTTATATAATTCAAAGAATTTACTAATTTTACAGTTAAAAAAAATTTATTCTTATAGTAGATGCTTATATTCTTTTCAAGATATTGAGTTTTCATCAATTAGTCGTTATTTTCATTGATTTAGAGTCATTATTATCAATTTGTAGAGATTTTTGTTAATTTGGCAACAATTAAAAATGTCGCCAAGTTGGCGACATTCCGCCAAATTCTTCGTCAAAATCTCGCCAAGCATTATGGACTAAGAAATATGTTATTCTTACAGCAGATAAATGACTATTGGCATTCAAATACAAAAGTATTACTCAAAGTATCTTTTTTCATGAATGGAACAAGCTAGATCTACGAGAATGATGTCACCAAATTTATGGCATGGTATTACATATGGAAATTGAACAAGTTTCTCAATAGGAAATATTTTTTTTTATTTTATATAACTTTTTGATAATTTTTTTGAAAAATGTGCAATATCTCGAGAATGGTTTATGTTAGCGTTCAAAAATTTATGTCAATCGTTTTCTAATGAAAAATTACATTAGAAATGTTTATTTGTATAACTTTATTAGCGGTTTTGATTTTTTAACGATTTTTTTCAAAATTTCACTCGAAAATTTAGGGGGGGGTTCTGAACATTCGATTGCAAATAAAATAATAGGCTTCCAGTGTTTACGGATTGTGATTTTTGTACCAAATTTCTTTCGAATCGGTCCATTCGTTCGTCAATTATAGTATCCACAGGCTCACTGACACACATACACATACTTTCACACACACAGACACCACTTCAAAAATGTTTGATTCGTGATCAGGGATACTTAAAACGTGCTCTCCCATCGAAAACTCGAATTCGAATTTTCGACCCCGTCACAATACTTTCCTTATACATTATGTATATAAGGAAAGTAATAATGTCTTATTAATGTTTAACAAACTATTTAATCCGAACCTTGTGTATCCGCTTGCCTTCTTTTGGAAATTCATTAAAGTAGCAACGACCCCACTTAATATCAGGAAAATAAAGTTTTTTGATATACCTGCATGGCTTGTTCTAAATTTCATCTATCTCAACCCATTCAGTAATTATACTAAGAGTAACACTATCCAGGTTATGTATATGAACCTGTTTGCTGAACATAGAAATATCTAAGGAATTTACTCCTATTTTCACAGATGGTTCAAAAGCAGACGATTACATACATGGTTTTGGCTTATGTTCCTAACTATATTGTATAGTATTTTAAACTACATGCACCTTTCTATATTTCTACTCCCGAGATTTTCGCAATATGGTGTCTTATATTCATATCTTATCAAAATTACAAACATCACATTATTTATACTGACTCATTGAATTCGTTACAGGTCTTATCATCTAAGAAGGCTATGAATTACCCCATTGCCTCCGATAGCCATACATATGAGCATCGTCTGTAGGTAAAATGGTACCAAACTAAATGTTGTTGGGTCCCAAGACATGTTGATATCATAGGAAATGAGTTGGCAGATGTTTCTGCTAAATCAGCTCCTCAAACTTTAAATCTGGCCATCCCTTTAACTAACATCAAACAGTTCGTTTTAAAAATATTTATGACAAATGGTCTGAAACCTTAATTACTGGAACCAGCAATCTTATAATAAGTTGCACGAGATAAAGCCCTTAGTATAAAAATGGACTAGTTCCAAATGTAGGAAACTTGAGGTCCTACATTGGATTCTTTGCGCATAATTCCTTTGCACATTGGTCACACTAGTTTTACCCATAGGCCCTTACTTTTAGGAGAGATTGAACTTTTTTTCAATGGTTGTTAATCTTCAGCAAGTGTGAAGCATATTTTAATTACTTGTACTAAATATAAACAGTTTAGTTTTAAACATTTCAAGACATACACTGTAACTTTGGCAGAATGAATTGAACAAAATATTCATTTGGGGCTTTTCCCATTCTTGTTAGACATCATACATATTTAACTTCACCATCTATAACCATTTAGACATTTTTCATGGTTATACTTCTTCAATTGTCATGTTTTATTCACACATTTTCATCCTTTTAAATTATGCACTTTTATGTTTTTTTCCATGGTAATATCTGTATTTCGATACCATATGCCTGCCGTAGCATATCATTTTCATATCTTGAGCCAAAATCCCCTAATCAACCAACCAAAGTCAGTGCCTAAAATCAATTTCCAAAGTTTTAATAGTGGGCTTAACTATGCCAATATTGGTTATATATAGCATTTTAAACGTTAATTCACTTTTATTGATTTCACACCATCGATTGCATATAGTCTAATGGATGCAAAGAAATAAAGGAATATAAATAATGCACCTCTACAAATAAGAATAGCATTTGAAATATAGAAAGTAGGGGAAAAGAAAACCCGCATCATAAAATTTAAAATTTTAAACATACTTTTATATTCAAAACACGAGTTTCTGGAAATGAAAACAGATCCCATGGTGGAAAATAAACTATTCCCTTTCCACGGAAAGTTTTATTTTTACATAACTATTGTGAAATTCTGTCTTCAACAACTTGAAACGAATTCTAATCACATCATTTCTATAATAGAGTCTATTGTGTAAGGTAAATTCAATACTTCTATAACGTTTTTAAATGTATGTGATTAAAATGTTAGAACTTTTAGAAATCCATTGTATAATGGTTGTTATTTGCCTTGCAGCCGATTACAATACAGTACAATGGACGGATATAGATTATAAATATAATCGTTAAAACAGTCAAAGTTTTTCACTAACTATAAAGTTCGATTTCTATATCCGATAGCTTTTTTGAAGTGAAAAGCAAAAAATGAACTTCGTGGCAGAAATACATTTTCTCTTTAAAAGAACTTTGAAAAAACTGGAAATGCTTTCCATTTTCCATAGCATCTCAATTATATTTTATATTTATTTTTTTTGTATACAAGTAAGTAGAAAAAAAAAACCTTTCAATTTATGGATGATAGAATTGCATACAATTTTGTATAGAGGAAGGTATCTGGATGGTCAAATTTAGAAATAATTTATAAGTATAAAACTCCTACATTTGTCCCACCAAATATTTTACTCTGGTGGGACAAAACAGTGATTCTCAAACTTTTAACTTCCGATACATTATTTTGTGATGTAGGATAAGCAATTCTATAGAGGCTAAATGCAAATGCAAAAATTAAAATTTATATAATTATCGACTCATTAGTTATAATCATTCCAGTTTGCAAGTTATATAATTTTCTTTTGATTTTATAAATTACTTAATATTTAATAGTTATTTTATATCTTTTCTCTTATTCTCCCATTTTATTGAAGAGTATTTTGTTTTTGTTTTTCAGCACAATGTTGTGCCAAACTACAACAAAATGTTGAAGTCTGATGTGGAAAAATAAGTGTGAAAAAATCTGATGTGGGCAGTACATGACTTTCCCTGCAGACTCAAATTCATATTTTCTTTTTTTCTTTAATAATTCATTATATTGCGTTTAATTGAACCATATAACACTAAATTTGCATGTTTGATTCAATTCTTGTTTTTATTTGGTAACTGGGCATTTTTACGATATCGTCGTAACAAAAATGCAAGAAATTTCAAATATCTTGAGAACGGTTACTTCAAAAGTATAATAGAGAGTGTTATATTATTTTCCTCTTCAAAACTTGCGTATAAAACAAGAATTTAATTGATACATTTGAGCGTACACAACTTTGTCTTTTTCTTTAGATTTTGGTGATTTCGGCGGACCATTTCGTAAAAAAAGGCAAGTTGTTCTTTTCCGAATCGTATCAAAATCTAATCAGGTCCAGAGTATCCCATAAGTAATTTATCTGTCAAATTTTGTAAAATTTGGTCAATTAGTACTTTAGCTAGAGCGGATACATGAATTTTTTGTGGACCATTTCTTAAAAAAAAGGCGAGTTCTTCTTTACCGAATCGTACCAAATTCTAGTCAGCACCATAGTATCCAACAAGTAACTTATATACTATCAAATTTTGTGAAATTTGGTCAATTAGTATTTTAGCTCGAGCAGATACATGAAAATTTCACGGGCTATTTCGCAGAAAAGTTGAATTCTGTATTTACAAATCGTACCAAAATCTAATCAGCACCAGGGTCACATCCAAGTGACGTACCTACCAAATTTTATGAAATTCGGTCCAGAAGTTTTTGAGTTAGAGTGAAAACATACATTGCACAGACACACTGGCAAACATACAGACGGACACACAGACAGACACAGAGACAGACACAAAGACATATGTCACGCTAAAAATATTTTTTTCGTATTCTAGAGTTCTTGAAACGTGTAGATCCATCGAAAACTCGAGTTGCGATTTTCGATATGATTCCAATACTTTCCCTATACATTACCATGTATGGCAGGGAAAGTAAAAATCTGATGTGGGCAGCACATGACTTTCCCTGCAGACTTATATACACATTCTATTTATTTTAATTAAATTTAATTGACTATTAATTCAATTTTCGTTCTCATCTGATAACTGGACTCATTTTCAAAGGTGGCGTAGAGAAAAAACGAAAAAACCAAAATATCTCGAGAATGGCTAGTCCTATTATAATAGGGTTGGTCTTATTCTTTTCTTCGTTAAAAATTACGTATACAACAAGCATTTTATGGATATATTTGAGCATACGTAATTTTTTATTTTAGATTTTGGCGATTTTTGAGGGCCATTTCGCAAAAAAAGGCAGGTTATTTTTTCCGAATCATACCAAAATCTAATCAGCACCAGAGTGACCCACAAGCGACTTATCTACCAAATGTTGTGAAATTCGGTCCATTAGATTTTCAGCTGGATTGGATTAAAACTTTTGCGGGCCATTTCGCAAAAAAAAGGCGAGTTCTTTTATCCCAAATCGTACTAAAAACTTATCAGCACCAGATTCGCCCACAAGTGACTTACCTACCAAATTTTATGAAATTCGGTCAATTAGTTTTTCAGTTAGAGTGGATACATACATTGCACGGACAGACAGACTGACACACCTACACACAGACTGACACATAGACAGACACACAGAGAGATACACTGACACACAGACATACACATAGACGTTACGCTAAAAATAGCTTTTTCGTATTCTAGAGGTCTCGATACGTGTAGATCCGTCGAAAACTCGAGTTGCGATTTTCGGCATGATTCCATTACTTTCCCTTTACATTACCATGTATTGCAGGGAAAGTAAAAATACAAATTGTGTGTAACTACTGTTATAATGTGTCAAATGTCGTTTTATTATTATCAGGTGTCGTAGAATTTTATGTTTATAGCATAGTTTAATTTTATATATTTGTTCCAAATTTGGTTTTAATAAGAAGTTTTGGCATAAAAGTAGTTCTCATGGTTTACAGAGAGACCATCAGACAAATTTACGATCGCATTGTTCATCGTACTCCAAATCTACCTAAATAACTCCGTTACCAGTTTGGACTCAGCAATGATTATTTTACACAACTAATTTCTTTACAAATAATTTGTTTAAAATTCGATTTTAAAATCAATCTCAAAACGTAAAAGCAAAATAATCGCGGAATATCCTTTTATAGGCCAATGTCTGAAAATTGTATAAAATAAAGCGCATTAGCACGATTTATGACGATAGGTAGGGAACGTTTTTTGTTGTCTATTATCATATTCTGTATTTACGAATTTATGATACTTAAAACATTTCACTTTTCCTATATATAATATAATGTATAGGTAAAGTATTATGAAGGTGTCGAAAATTCGATTTCTAATTGCACGGGAAGAGCACATTTCAAGCATCCATAAGCTCAGATAGGTCGTTTTGGAGTGATGTGTGCGTGTGTGTGTGTGATCGTGAGTCTCTGGGGACCACATTTCACAAACGATTCGAGCGCTTTGAAATAAATTTGGAGCAAAAAATACATATAGTGAATACTGGCAGCCTACTGCTTTTAAATGCAATTGGATTTGATAAGACTCCGAAATCTTCAAATGAAACATTAAAAAACACATCAAAATATCAGAACCTTCAATATTGTTACGTAAATAATCATTTCCTGTGTAAATTTTCATTATAAAATGATTCACACAAACTATAGGAAGCTAGCATGAACCGTTCTCGAGATATTACCCATTTTTCAAATTAATCTATCTTAAAATCACATACATTTTTCTAAAAAGTTAACTATTGTGAATAATGCTCTCTTTTCATATGTAATACTATGCGATAAACGTTTAACATTATTCTCGTGGTACTAATTCGTTCCATTCATACGAGAAAACACGTTGTGTAATTTCTTTTGTATTTTGTCGCCTAACATTTCGTCAACATCCATTTAACATCATCGTCATCATCTTCTCTCCTGTTATCTACAATGATTGGCCGTAAATGTGGCTAAATTTTCGACTAATTTAGCGAAGTATCACCAACTTGGCTGTATTTCACCCCCAGATTAACTAAAATAATATTAAAATTGCGAAAAAGACGCTAAGTTAACGAAAATGACGCCAAATTGATGAATTTATTATTGAAATATTTTGAAATATGTTCCGCTTTGCTTATAGCGGATGCAATATCTCGCGGATGCAATTATCAATATTGATAATTGTCAATTTAGAGTTGATCGAAATATAAATTATTTGGATCCTTTGAAATGGTTTTACATGTTGTCATCCGAAAATCCGAAAATGCATCAAATGTACAATTCAACATGAAAACATCGTGCCGTAGATATTATAATTCATTTTTCACTGTAACAGAATTAAATTAACTGCATTACATAAGGAAAGTCATGTGCTGCCCACATCATATTTCTCTGTTTTCTCCGTTCAGTGGAAGTTTACTTTCACAAATTCTTTTATTCATTTTGTAAAACTGAATATATATATATAGGAAAAATGAAATAATTTCTTTAGATGTTATTTTTCTTCCTCCTAACGTGAAGTGGAAAGACAGCGTTTAAGAGAACGAAGTGTGAAAAAAAAATGTTTGTCGTGAGATAAAAGAGAAATGGCGAAATTTAATAGAATAAAAGAGAAGTTGACATGTTCGTAGTTTAACTGCATGAATTTCTGAAATAAAATAGTGTAATCATTGTAGTTGATAGTTTGTGAATAAGAATAGATGAACATTAAATACGCATAAAAATTGAAATATAAGGTAATATTTATCTAAAAACAGGAAATAAATGAAAATCTTAAACAGTGGGATAAAATGTTGACTGGAAGTTTATTCCGTGTTCACATCTACATATTACGTCAGTCAAGCCATCCAAACTTTGTATAAATAGCTTTACTGAGATTAGAAAGAGTTATTCGATTTTACTCTCACCAACCCACCCACATACCGGCAAAAGTCACTTCTGGTATCTAGAAGCCCCTCTGATGTATTTATGGTGAAAATTAAACTTCTGAATAAATCACAATCGCCAGAATTTTTTTATACTTCATTGATGGAAGTAAAATGTTTGCTCAATATACTGTGAAAAACATATCTATTGAAATATGTGGCATGTGATACAATTACTATCACAACACTCTCAATTTCAGTAAGAGAAAAGTCAAACGAGTAATTTCTAAAAAAATGGAAGTATTCTTACTGTTTACATTTCTTGTCGTAGAAATAAAAAAAATCTTATGTTAGCAGCACATAGCTGTTCTTATGTACTGATTTTAACTCATTCACATTTACACGATGTACAAGATACACGAAATACTGAATGTTTTTAACGTTGAACTGTATGCTTGCATTTGGCGCGACATAGCAACATGCAGAACTATTTCGATGTGTCAAATTAGCTCGGATGCAAAAAATATACGCACCCATAACATAATGAGCTGTGGTCTCAACAGTCGGCATGTAAATGTTTTATAGAAGTTATTCAAATAATCAAACTGTCAGCATCAATGACATTATAAGACTCAAGCAACAAGTATAAAAACGACACGTCGTGCAACATTAATCGACATTTATCGACTGCATCGTGCAGCACTGGTGTTTTCACTCACGGACAATTTTAACTGGATTTTTTGATTTGATATGGTATGGTGGCACCGTTGCTGCGGGACTACGCAGTTTCTGCTTGACCCGTCAATGCTGTAATGCGCGTATGTGTGGCAAAGTATTTAAGATGCTGCATACGTCACGACTTCAGTCTCGATATTTTCGCGAGTCTCGTTAGTCTCGCAAGTTTGTACACTCAATTTTAGTATGCATGTTACTAATTAGGTGATTTACGCTATGGCATTCTTAAAGCCAAGCAATGTAATGCATATCTACTTTCTGGTTATTAAATGGTTGAGATTTAAACATGCAGTCTTTTCTTGTGCGTTATATTACGAGTGAGCCACACCATACAACAACACGCAACCAAACTATACGGTGGAATATTATTCTCTCGCCACTCACTGAAAGAGACAACCACCATAATTTCAAGTTGTGTACCGAAATGCCTTTGTCACGTACTCGACGGCGCTACGAACAATTGTCAAATTTAGGGCGAGGTCGTATCATAGGACAAGTGAAGCTGGTTTGTCCAAGATACATATCATTTTCATCTTGGTTGGAGCAATATAGTAACTACTCGGTGTTGGCAACAGTAGACCAAAGACAATATGTGTATCCTGAAGGTACATGTATGAACCTGAGGACGCCCCAGACAAACAACTGTTCGACAGGATCGTGCAGTCTGGAGATGATGCACGGCCATATCAATTGCGTAGCTATCATCCATTAGACGGCATTTACTATTCTCTATCATTCTATATCAGGGGATACTAGTTGGAGGCGACAGCTCAAAGAAGAGATTACGTGTCTGTTTCCATTAATGCCCCTTCCACTGATACCTCAATATAGGCAGGCCCGTCTGGATTGGTGCAGAACTTGGTCAGCCTAGAAAGTGTCTGATTGGAGACATGTTGTTTTTAGTGACGGATCTCTCTTCTCTCTCAGTGCTGATGACCGCCGCTTACGTGCGTCAGAAGACTAGCCAGATTTTCAATCCGGCATTTGTTGTCGAGCGTCATACGGCCATCGCACATTGTGTGAGAGTTTAATGAGCCATCTCTTCCAACATCCGATCTCCTCTACTTGTTCTGCAAGCCACTCTTGCAGTTCGCTTGTATTTCATCGGTATCCTGCAGCCGATTGTTCTGTGTACGCAGTCAAACCGACTATGTTCCATTTACCAAAAAGACAACACTCGACCACATACTGCACCATTTTCTCGACAAAGTCTTCGAGGATGTAAAACATCCCATGGACATCCAAGTCCCTCTAAACCCATCACCAATAGAACACATCTCGGACATGCTGATACGGTAATTGTAAACTTCTCAGAACACCACTCAATTAACTGACCAGTTGCAACATTTGTGGAATAATTTTTCACAGAGGGACATACGCAACTTTACTGACTCTATGCCTCACCGTATATTGGCTTGCATTGCTGTCTCTCAGTGGAGGCTTTGCTACTTACTAAAAGGTCATTTTCTTGTTGCCACATTTTTTAATAAACCATTTATTTTTCTCCCATATTTTATTTTCATTTGCGCATCTCCTTAAACGATAGATGCATGTCGAGTTTAATGCGGCTATAGCTCAATTTTGTATGGGTGAATATATATTTTTTAGCATCAGGGAGCTTTTCGAGTGAATCTCACTTGACGTTAGGAAATATTGCTAGCATCTTCAGAGCAATGTAGTCAACATATTAAAATATGTTACCTTATTTATCAATTTGGTGTCATTTCTGTATCTCTAGAGTCATATTTGCCAATTTCGTTATGTTGGCCCGACTTTAAATAGCTGGGATTGCAAAGTAATTTTTAATGTCATTTTTAATGTAATTTCTTTGATAAAATTATTTAAAACAACGTACAATGTCTTAAGAATGGTTCAAGCTGGTGTTCTAATATGTGTGTCATCCATTTACTAATAAAAATTATGAGTAAAACGATTTTGTATTTGACATTATTCAATGTACTGTGTATTTTATAATTGTTTTTCAAAAATTCTTTCAGAAATTCGGTTGTATTTCGTATATTCGATCGTATTTCACATCAATAAATTTCCATTATTCACTGATTGCAGTATCCGTACATAGTATTTCTCGAAATGCTCCATTCGTTCATGAGATATTGCTTCC
Source organism: Amaurobius ferox (assembly GCA_951213105.1). Taxonomy (NCBI): domain Eukaryota; kingdom Metazoa; phylum Arthropoda; class Arachnida; order Araneae; family Amaurobiidae; genus Amaurobius; species Amaurobius ferox. The sequence continues at coordinate 34,748,075 of OX578144.1, read as the reverse complement.
GCAGACTCACGGACACATGCACATATACAAACATACAAATAACGCACATACACACACATAAACACCTATATACTATCATATACATACTCGCACACAGGCATCACTTCAAAATCTTTCGCTTCAAGTTTAGAATGTTTGAAAGTTCTCGTTCGTCGAAAACTCGAATTTGAAATTTTCTATCCCGTCACAACAATGTCCCTATGCATTACATTATGTGTGTGAAAAAATTAATAATTTAAATATATCTAACAATTGCATGGTAAATTTTTTGTGCACTTAAATGTTTGTAGATTTAATATCAGAGTAAAATTTCAACATAGTTATTGATAATTATGTTGTAAAAGCAGACAATTCCTGATATTTAAATCTATATAAATAAAATTGAAAATATGTCTGTCTGTTTATTTGTCCCATCATCACGGGGGAACGGCTGAACCGTATTTGATCAAATTTTGTGGGTAGTCTTGAAATAGCCTCCCTTAATTTTAATCCCAAGTTTCGAGTTTCTAAGACCGGGAGTTGTCGAGACATTAGTGAAAAACAAAACTTCTCCCTAGGAGTTCTACTCTCTAACTCACTGGTTCCTCCAAACGAAAAGATTGAAAATCGTTTGTTTGAAACATGAAAGTGAATTAAAATTATATCTATGAGTTTTGTGGCAGATTTTTGGGCTAAATAGTCACTTTCTGAAATTATGAATTATTTGAAAACATGGATTTAATTGGGAACTCTATCACCATGGTTTATTTTTCACAAGCTTTTACTCAACGATGACAAGTATTAAGAAATCAAAATGGTTAATTAATTTTATCATTTTATGAGGATATATCCTGTTGCTCGGCAACGCAGTTAAATTAAATCTGTTTGTTAATGTTTATTATTATTTTTTCGATTTGAATAAAACTTACATGGATATAAAAATATATTTTATAAATGAAAAGTTTTTTTTTTCTTTTAATTATATTAATTGCCGGCTGCTTGCATCACTTTCATTTTTTCATTTATTTTGGCAAAGAAATTTTAAGTTCATATATTGTGTTTAGCCAATAAATTCATTTGGCCGATTGTTGAAACAGAAAAGTGTAGAACGGATATATCTTTAATACAATTGTAGTGTTTTCATTTAATATATACAAACGGGATCTGGATGTTTTATTCAGATCTGCAAATTCAGAGCTACGAATGTGGCGGGATATCTCTAAATTGGCAACTTCTCTTTTTTGCCAAATTGACGGAAATATCGCCAAATTGTTTAAAACGACTCAAATCAATGAAATTTATTTTGTTTTGTTAGAAGAGGGTATTGAAAGGATGTTTCGCTAGCATTTGGGTCTCAGTCTAACCGTCCTACTTAGTAACACATTTAGCGAATTTTTAAAATGTCACAAAATTAATGACAGTGTTTGTGCATCCATAAAAATATCTTGAAATTGATAAAATTGAGTTAAATAAATGAAATGAATTCTGTTTTGTTAGGGTATAGAATTGTGATTGTGTTTCGTCAATTAGTTATTTTCGTTAAATATAACGATTTTTAAAATGTCGCTAAATTGACGAAAATGTGGCCAAACCTTCCATGAGATAGCATTATTTAGACGATATATTTTCCCCCGATTTATTTGAAGGAAATAACATCATGTCACTTAGCAATGGATTTAAATTTAATCTTTTTATACGGCAGACGATTTTTATTATATCTTTTCCGATATGAATAATGAATATATGTATATAAAATAAATTTCATTGCATTTGCATTTTTGTCCAGCTAACATCAATTACTCTGTTTATGTTTAAACGTTATTATTATTGATACTATCGGGGATTATTGATTCAGAGATTATCGATATTTTCAAATTATTATACCATTGTTTTATTGCGGCAAAAATTGTTGAAAATCATATATTGTACGTTGTAAGTGTAATCTTCTACAATTGCACTGGTATATCTTCTAATCTAGAGTGTAGGTATATTGGCATATATTGAACTAAAGTACGGCCTCCTGGTATGAAGATTACGGAGATTATTGATATTTTCAATTTATAACGTCATCTGTTTTATTTCGGCAAAGATGTCTGAGAATCATATTGTAATACTGGTAATCTTCTACTAACACGCGGGCATATCTTCTAATCTACGACATTTTGAGTAGTACGGGTATATATTCTCATATAATTTTAGCACTTTCATTTGGCATATATTGGAATCAATTACTGCCTTCAGGTTTAAAGAATAGGGGTATATTGCTATTTTCAATTTATATAGGTTATTTATACATGTGAAAATACAGGTTATATCTTCTAATATTTAAGTCTATATACGTAGCCTATATATTTAAGTCTATGTAAGTAGCCCTATTAAGCCTATATAAGTAGTACGGGTCCTATACAATTTTTACGCTTTTATTTTGCATATATGAATTCAAATCCATTTTTTGCAAATTTCCTTACAAATGGGGCCCAGGATGTTTTATTCTGCATATCTGCCCGTGAAGATAATTTTGTATAGTGAGAACAGAGATTCTTAAACTTCTTTTTAGGAGCATTGAATTGAATATTTTAACTGAATATTTTGATTAAAGATGTCATTTATTATACTACAAAAATTCGCACATGATTGTGAATATTAAGTTCCTGTAAATTATATACTCCGTACGAAGATCGGGTATGCTGCTAGTAAAATACTAAGAATATTTGAGAATTGATAGCTTCCAGATGGTAAAAATATAAGTCTGAGATAATTTATCATCCTAGTTCCCTATCTTATATACAAATATTTAAAAAATGATTTGAATCTGTTTTAAATAATAGTCGTTAAATGTTCAAGAGGATAACGTATAGATAAAATCGAACTGCCCCAGCATTTCCTTGTATATACATACTGTGTATACTTAAAAAACCAAAATCCAAAATCGAATTCGCTTGCAACTAAGTTATTCATGACTGCTTGTACATGCAGGAAATGCCACGCAAATGTGTTTACATAGAAATCAAACATGCTTTTTTTGCAGTTAACACCATTAGAAAACTGCGGAATGTTTGTTCTTTTTGAATTCTTCCAACTTTGGTTTTACTAACATGTTTTGGACATTATCTGAATTGCATGCTCAGCAACTAAATTGCAGGTCCATGAAATATTTCCTTTCCCTGTTGTCATGAGCTGTGCTCAGTCTCAACAGAATGTAATGGAAACTCCCATTAATGCTCAAAAATACCTTCGCGTGATTCGAACAACAGAAAAGTAAAAATGGAAGAAAGTGACAATAATCAATGCAGAAAAGTATTTTAATGCTTTCCTTTTGGGACACATAGCCTATTAACAAGCAATGATAAAAGTTTTGTTGAGTGCAAGAATTAAACATATATATTGCACTAAAATTTTATTAATTTAAAGTATTTGTAAAATTTATGCAATTTTTGTCTCGCATCAATTATGCTCAAATAATGTGATGGTTACAAATATTGCAGCAGATCGGAGGTTGAAGCAATTCCTGCTGGGTTCTCTTCGAATTGGAATGCCACGCTTCGGTATTTGTCTCACATTTACATCTAAGTTAGAATTAACAATTTATTTGAAGTTTGAAGTCAAATATTTTAATTAGAGTACCTCCTATTAAAAACTTCCAATAGAGTTAGGCATAAAAACCTTCCAATGGAGTAACGGAAATGCCATATTTTAATTACAAATATCAGCATCCAATTACCGTGCTACTTATTTAATATTTATAAACACGGAAGAGATAATACTTGTAATGGCAGCAAGGAAACTTGTTATATACTACAATTTTGCAAGATAACATTTTAACAGCTTTTGCAAAAATCAAATATACCATACTGATGAACACGTAATAGATTCGAAATTGGCCCATAGATGATTTTATTTGCAATGTTAGCGAGTTCCTAACTTTGGTTAAGTACACTATAGACGAATTGTGTGATTATTCGTTCGTTCGTTCGTTACTAATTCCTCCGTGGTGAAGGAGGAATCACCACGTCCACAAGACCCTAGGTTATCCCATGGCGAAGGGGAGGAGATTTGCAGCTTCACTTTTCTAGAGACTCCCCGAAGACCGGAAGTCTGACTTGGCCTCGATATGACAACATCCATGCCCACTGGTGGAATTCGAACCCGCAACCCGGCAATCCAGCGATCAGACGGAAACGCATGCCCCTGACCGCTCTACCACCAGATCGGCGTAATTATAAACTTACCAGTTACAGCATCATGTAAACTAAGTTCAATTTCGCAGAATATTATAGCTGGTGAACCGAATTGCTACGACGTGACTAAGTGTTAGGACTGGACTTATCGTTCCACATAGAGTTTTGCAAAATTGTGCAAGATAACAAGATTTCATGCTGCTAATATATATATATTCCAAGCTGACAAAATTATGCAACTGGTCTATGGATGTTGTCTACAATGGAGTGAAATCTTAAATTTGGGAACGCTCGCGTAAGGAGATTTATGCGAGTATAAAGTAAAATAATTTGAATTTTCTTGTTAATACTTTTAAAATGATATGTATGTTCAATGCTCAATCCAGTGATTATTCACAAACTATTATAAATATGCATTGTTCGCCTATCTCGTTTTGTATTAAAAAAATGTTAAAAGCTACGTAGTGTTTGCATTTTTGAAATTCTTAGAGCAGTTCTTTTAGAAAACGATTTGATCATAATCGAATTTGCACGCTTGGCAAAAAATATGCTTTCTTTTTGTCGTGAGGAGCTGCAGTCAGCCTTAATTTAATGTGACTAAATTTATGCCTAATGGTATGAAATACCTTACCGTTAATGGTAAAATTTTTGCGAATTGTACCGAATACATAAACTATATTCCCGGCATATTACCTGAACCTAAGGAAATGAAACATTTACATACAATTAATGTAAATTTTTAATGTTCGGTTCGTTTGATTTTAAACACAAATTTGGCAACTTGATAAACATATTTGCAAAATATCGGCAGTGTGAAAATCTTAGTCGAGTTTTGGAATTTTCTCCATGTTTCTCCAGGTCTCAGGGGCTATATAAACTGATTAACGTTCAGTTCGGATAAGTTGACGTTATATGAATAAATTTGAGTCTTATATACGACATTATATTGATGATATAAAATTTATTTTGTGAATTAGACATTTATTTGTGTTTCATTACCCCTGATAATTGTTTTCTGACCTTACATGATAACTAAAAAGTTATTTGTTGTATATTCTTTAAGTTTACGCTAACGGATGCTTTTAATAAAGTGCCAATTATCCATTCAGGCGTCCCTGTATCCTATATATACCTACGACTCCAGAGATTACGTCGTAACAATATATAGTAAAATATATTACAGTATTATGGCAATTAATTGAGAAATGCAGTTTTTTTTTATAAAATTCAGTTTTATTCAAGTTTTCTATGGATACATTTAAAACTAATAAGTGATATGACCTCCCCGAGACATTATAACATCACAGACACGTTTCGGCATGGAATGTACTAGACTAGCACATGTAGTTTTAATTTCAACGTCTCTGAACCATATGTCAATAACGGCCGAAATTAGCTTGTCCATCGTCGTACAGTCAAATTTGTGAAGCCGTTTTTTGACAATAGCCCACAAATTTTCTATGGGATTCAAGTCTGGTGAATTCCCGGGCCAATCCAGTACGGTAATATTTTTTTTTTGAGCAGAAATTTTTGATTCGCTTCGAAGTGTGACATGGCGCGCTGTCTTGTTGGAAAACGCAATCTCCGTTCGGCCACAGTTTAGCCATGGTTGGAAGCACTTTTCGGGTCAATATGACTTCGTAACTGGCACTGTTCATCATTCCCTCTACGGGAACAAGAGATTCTGTCCCCAAAACGCTGAAACAACCCCAAAACATCTTTTTGGGCGGATGCTTGGGTGCTTGATTGATGTGGTGCTGATTGAGAGGTTCTCTTTGGCTCCTTCTCACGAACATAGATCTAAATCCTTGAACCACAAAATGTGTTTCGTCAGAAAAGAGAACTTTCTCCCAGTCCTTCTCAGTCCATGTTTTGTATTTCCGTGCCCCTTATATACATACTTTCCTTATATACATAATGTATAAGGAAAGTATTGTGACGGGATCAAAAATTCGAATTCGAGTTTTCGATGGAAGAGCACGTTTCAGTCATCCCTGATCAAGAATCAAACATTTTTGAGGTGATCTCTGTCTGTGTGTGTGTGTATGAGTGAAAATTTGTGTATGTGTCAGTGAGTCTGTGGAGACGATATCTCACAAACGAATAGAGCGATTGGAGAGAAATTTGAACAAAAAATCATATACCGTGAATACTGGAAGTCTATTGTTTTTAAACGTTATCGAATGTTCAGAACCCCCCTAAATTTTCGAGTAAAATTTTAAAAAGATCATCAAAAAATCAAAACCTTTAATAAAGTTACGCAAATAGACATTTATTATGTAATTTTTCCTTAAAGAACGATTGACATGAACTTTAGAAGGCTAGCATGAACCGTTCTCTAGATATTGCACATTTTTCTAACACATTTATCAAAAAATCCCTTAAATTAAAAAAAAATATTGACTGTTGAGAAATATGTTCACTTTTCATATGTAATATCTTGCGATAAATTTGGTGACATTATTCTCATGGATCTAGCTCGTTCCATTCATGAGAAAAGATACTTTGAGTAATACTTTTGTATTTGGACGCCAATAGTTATTATCTGCTATAAGAATGACTTATTTCTTTGTCCATAACGTTTGGCGATATTTTGGCGACGAATTTGCTGGAATGTCGTCAACTTGGCATATTTTTTAAATGCTGCCAAATTAGCGAAAATCTCGCCAAATGGATAAAAAGGACGCTAAATCAATGAAAATGCGACTAATCGTCGAAAATGCAATATCTTGGAAAGAATATAAGTATCTACTATAAGAAAAACCTATTTTTTTACTGTAAAAGTAGTAAATTCATTGTATTATATAAGGAAAGTCATGTGTTGCCCACATCAGATTTTTTAATTTACTTTGTGGTTATTCGTAACATTTAGCAATTCCAATAGGATTTTAATTGATGTGTCACCTTTAATATGTCTAGTTATACGTCAAGATTAAAAATTAGAGTTTTCCCTGCATTTTAAATAAAATTATATATATATAGATTATTAATGAATTTAAATCTCTCATTCGACATATATAAACATGAAAAAAACCCACTTTCCGAACAATTTATAAAAGCTATGAGCTGGTTGAAGAATTTATGTATTCGTTTACAATGAGGAAGAAAGGTCATTTAAAATTTATAAGATCCCCCAAAGCATATGTTATGTACCCGAGTGAATTTATTAAAGAAATTCTATTTATTTTGGTATTTGGGCTTTTTTTAAATGGGCATTTTTAAAACCTACAAATACCTATGTATATATGTCTAAAGATGCACTTCGGAAACTTAGACCATGTAACTTCAAATTTCTACTTTTATAATGATAAAACTATTGTTTTGTTCAAGGTTTGATCCTGTGTTTCGCAATAAACAAAAGCACAATGGTGTAGTGTTCGACATCTTATTGTATACAGAAGTTACTATTCTTGCAATTTTTGCTTCACTTGTACTTTACCCTGGATAAGATTCCTAAGCAAAGCTTAAGGCCACCTTTAAAACTAATTTAAGTTATACATTTTTAATTATAATAATTGTGAAGAACAAGTATAATTGCTTTGTCAATGGAGGAATTGAGCTTCGACCAGTCCTTCATGCCTGCATCATGACTCTAAACTGCGTACATGTGCATGCATATCAGTAACACAAATGATAAGTTATAACACGGTACTTCAAGTCCACGCCTAACACGCCTTGTTTCATGGGGTTTAAAAATATTCAAAATCCATTACTGATACTCCTTGATTTTTGCGCAGGTAAAAATAAAATGCATTACTCATTTTTAAATATGTAATCAGGAAGAGAGAAAACCTGTTTTTAAAAAAGTATACAGAAATATATAACGCAAGTTGGCCCCTTATAGATAACCCATAGATGACAAAGATAAGGTACGTGGGCCCCTTAAAATTTTAAGGCCCCAGAAAGTGCTTATGTTGCTAGTAAAAAGTGGCCCAGGCAAATGTCACTTTATACCACCTATACATAGACGATAACCCGCTTGACAATCTTTCTAAAAATGTACTGATATTGTAAGTATGCTAACTTGAGTCTTTAAAATGCTTAAATCTGCATTACATTTCAGTTATCCCTTTTATGGTATATACCCGTTTTATGAAATTTAAAACGGGGGTGGTTTTGCCTATGGATACACAATATTTTCGAACGCCCTGTAGAACTATTATTTACAAAACCTAACCATGAAGATGCGAAATTGTTGATATGGTTAGACACAGAAACGTGTAGGGAAATTCGTAGAATGCGGTATGGAAGTTACAAAAGCTAATATATTAATAAATATTTTCATGCAGTTACTTTCAGTAAGATAATATTTACCAATAAGGCTAATATTAAAATGTATTGAAGTGATACTCATTTGACTTAGAATTGCCTATTTATTTCCTATTTACATAATGCCATATTTACATATTGCCTATTTACATAAATTCCATATTTACTTACAGGAAATATGAACCACGAATGTTCTTGCAAGAGTACGATTTCTACAGGGTGGGTACAGCTTTCCAAAATACTTACATACTCATTTTACTCTGTTTAACCCATAGCAACATTAGATAATATTATCATATTACCCAATTTTTTGCTCTTAGAACTGAACTTTCTCTAACATGTTAAAACATTATCGAAAAAGATCTCTCTGTACAGTTCAAATCGAAGTTCATAAAATGCTTTCATATCCTGCTGTCATGAGCTGTGGAATTTAAAGAAATTCCCCACTAAAGCCTTTAAATACCTTCGCATGACTAGATCAACAGGAAACTAGAAATTGAATTCTTATCTCAATAATCAATGCGTAGGAATATCTTAACTAATTTGTTTTAAAAAAAACAGACAGAAGTAATAATCAATGGCAAAATTTTGACAACATGACACTATATTAATATAGTGTACATATAATGAAAATGATGAAAATTTTCAATTTGAGTTTGTTAAAAATATTGGGCAGTTTAGTTAAGTTTGAGCTGTAATAATTGTAATTATTCCTAAATTGGGGACTGGTGAATTTTTGTCAAGTACAAAATACTTGAATTTCCTCTTTTCAAACAAAAAAGGCAAACAAGAAATTAACCAAGGTTACGGTATACTTTGTAATTCAATGAAGTTATTTGAAGTTTTTTTTTCATTTATATAAATTATTTTTATTGCAAAATTAAATTATTTATATTTTTTTGTTTCATTTATATAAACATCATATCACAGAGGGGGTCATAAAAAGTTTATACAACCCCATCACATAAACTACGAATGGATTAGAATTTATAATTAAAAATGTTGGCTAATTTGCGAATCAATTTTCATAATTGCATATTTAAGACTTTTATTTATGTCCGTAGATTTCCGAAATGGATTTTCGAAAATAGTATTTACTTAATTTATGTAATTTACTTCCTTTAGTTTATAATGTTAAAATCTGAACTGTGTCCATTTTGATCAAAAATGAAATAATTCTTTTCGGATTTGAGTCTTATTATATTCAGAAATTCAAGTTCCGTAGCTTGAAACTCAGTGACTCGAAGTTATGTCATAACATGAAATTAAGTCGTAACTTGAAATAAATGAATGCATCCTAACTTTAAATTACGTCTCTTGCAATTTCTGCTGCAAAAGCATTACTTTATACCAACAATACTTAAATTATTCACGTTCGAATATCTGTCCGATAATTTTAACATTAACCAAATTATTCCCGTTTGTGTCTTTAGTACGTTTAAACGTGCAGGATGTGCAAGTGACACTTTTTCTAAAAATTTAGATAAAGTTACAAACTAACGTGCTATTGTCTAGATATAAAATGTAGCCTGCCGAGTGATGACAGATGGACCAGTCTTAAAACAAGTCGTTGGCTTCCTTTAAGGCTTATTTGCTTCCTTTTAATCATGCAATGGCAGCAAGAGAGCTTGCTATTTGACGCAATTTTGCGAATTTCAGTGGGAAATGGCAATTACAATTCTGCCGCATATCCGGCCTAAAAATTCGTTCACAATGATCATTGAACGAATTTTATTCAACTAATTTTATGCCGGTTACGTGAAAGGGCTGCAATTGTTAATCCCCACTGAAATTTTCAAAATTGCGCCAGATAACAAGTTTTCTTGCTGCCACTGCAGTTAACTAGTCCAAGGATGTGTTCTTTATTTTGGGGAACGCATTTTCTGGTGGGTCTTCCTTCCTTTTAATGTCTTAATACTGTGATATATTTGTTGAACCATATCGAAATAAGTAAAGTCAATAAACATATGTGAATGAAAATATTTCGATAGCATTGAAAAATCGTTAACAACTTCTATCTCGGAATGACGTGGACCGTACTTTAGCTTGCTTTACAAACTTTCGATATAGAACAAACAGAAAAACAAGATATATATAATAATACGACGTTACAAAAATAAATGTCTTTATAATTACTTTTATAAAAAAACTTTTCAGTCACTCAAAAGAAAAAACATGCCTACCAGGAAAATGTTTAAAGTTCTTCAAGTAGTACATATTTAAAATAAATTTGTGTATTTGTTACCTTTCACATAAATGCCATATGTACTCACATAAAATAAAAACATCAAATGGTCTTGCAACAAAATTATTCATGGCCATTTTATACGTACAGAAAATACCACGCAAATGTGTTTACATACAAATCAGACAAGATATTTTTTCTTTGCATTTGACATTAGAAGGCTATGGAATGTTTGCTCTTTTGAAATTCTTAGAGCTGTACTTTCCCTAACTTGCTTAGAACATTATCCAAATTGCACGCGCTGCAACTAAATTGGAGGTTCATGAAATGTTCCATTTCCTGTTGTCATGAGATGTGCTTAGCTTCGACTGGATATAAAAAAAAATTCCACTAATGGTCTGAAATATCTTCGCGTGACTCCAGCAGAGTAAAAAAATAAAAACAGAATATTTATAACAATAATCAATACTGAGAAAGATTTTAACTTATTACTCTTGGAACACAAAATGGAACGATAAATCAATATTAAAGGTGTTTGGGAAAATCGACTTGTGCTTTGATGAAATTATGAAATTGCTTAGCCAATAAATTGGCATTATTTGACAATTTCTGTGAGGCTGACTCTGATTCAGCGACCAATTCGACACTCGATCGATGCCAATTGACTAGTTTTGACCAAATGCAGTGCTAAAATTATATATATATATATATATATATATATATATATATATATATATATATATAATTTTGGAAAAATAACAACATACGATTTTTCAGATATCGCCTAGTGGCGGTATTGTAATAAGTAGAAGGTGACACAGTTTTATGCGAAATTGAGGAGCATAAATCTGATAGCTCTATATGGCTAAACGTAGGTATTCTATGGATGGAGCTATCTTTTGTAGATAATTTCAAGTGATATCCAGATTGTATGTTCGGGATTATAAGAGTTTTCTGAAATATCGGACGATCTTTTAATATTCACTAGGGAGATTATACGTGAAAGTGGTATAACAACAATAAGTTATCTGTTGTTCCATGGGAAGGTGTATTGCGAAGAGTCTGGACTATAGCGTATTTATGTGTTTAAATATTTATATGGTGATAATAGTGTCAATAGGTCTTGTATCCAATATTTAAATACCTCTCTGACTGGGATGCCATTAGTCTTGAATATATTGATTTTAAATTATTAAATAATCACGTGTGAAGTAATTTCATACATTAGGATTTATATGGCGATAATGATGCCAATAGGTCTTGTATCCAATTTTTTAAAGAAACAACCACTCTGACTTGTATTTCAAACATTAGTTTTTGAATATATAGTTTTTAAAGGATTAAATAACCACGAGTGAATTAATTTCATTCATTGTTATTTTTATGGCAATAATGTTGTTAATAGGTCTTATATCCAATTTTAAAATAACCTCTCGGACTAGGATTTCATTAGTCTTGAATATATTGATTTTAAAGTATTAAATAACCACGAGTGAAGTAAATCCATGCAATAGTATTTATATGGCGATAGTGTTGCCATTTGGTCTTGTATCCGAATTTTTAAATATAACCTCTCTGACTTGGATTTCAAACATTAGTTTTTGAATATATTGATATTGGGATATTAAATAACTACGTGTGAAGTGATTTCATATATTAGTATTTTAAATTAATTGTTATATTTTTATAGTGTGTCCTTTTTGGCTTGTTTTAGCGTATTATAGTAAACATTTGGATTTTTATAAGTTATTGAAAGTGTATATGTATGTATGTAATTTTTTACGGTTTTATAAGAGTCATGAAGAAAATAGTGTAGGGAGTATCGGCTACCGGGAGCGTTTGCCATGGCGGAAAAAAGCTTTAACCGGAGTGTTGGGGTTCGCAACTCCCCCCGGCCGTTACTTCCGTCACTTATCTAGAAATCATACGAGTACATTGCTACTTGTCCTAGTTGGGAATTTATATAGGTATACACATGTGAAATTGTTGTTACAAGTTGTCTTAAAAATTATTTTTTTGCTTTTAGCTTTTTAATCAATTCACTCAAAATTGTAGCATTTTTTCAAGTTTTATATTGTATATATATATATATATATATATATATATATATATATATATATATATATATATATATATATATATATATATATATACTATACTATATATATGTATATATATTTGAAATGTAATAATAAGAATTATGTAAAAATAAAAAAAATAAAAATACAATTCAAGTAATATTAACATCACCATAGAAGCAAATTCACGGCCATAATGCCGATAAGAGAAAAGAACAGAACCTTCCCAAATTCGATGATTAATCAGAATTAAATTCCTCTTCAGGTCTGAGTATTTAACTCTAATTAACCCAAACAAATGCCTGTTTCAGATTAAGCAATAGTACATTACTATAAATGCTTAAACTCAGACTACAGGCATCAAAAAATGAAAAAATGAAAAAAGGATACATTAAGAAAAATGTATTACCATGCGGCATGAATCATTCTTCTTCTACCACGTGTATACACGATCAACCTCAACAACTTAATCTAGAAGCACCGGAATGAACAAGTCGAAATTCTACCAGGGAGGTAGTACGAACGTTCACAGAAATACTCCCAAACCCGTCCAGTGAGTCTGAGCTGGAGACTGGACAAGCAATTCAGAATACAACTTCCCAAACATGCAGAACTGAATATGAATATGAATCATAGATGAACATTCCTACTAAACAAGAATTAATAGGAAAACTGGATAATCGAGAATGCCACTATACACCATTATAAGGGCGCACAAAACGTAGTTTCAATACTGACAAAAAATACATTTTTTTGCGAAAATAAAATTCAAAACATTAATGCATCTTATTTTCCGATTTTTTGATTTTTCTAATGTTTTTGACTTAGTTTATTATTTTTCATTTTTATTTATTTATATAATTAATAAATAATTATATATAACATACAAACATATATATATATATATATATACATATATATATATACATATATATACATATATATATATATATATATATTATTATTATTATTATTATTATTTTTTTTTTTTTTTCCTCTCCTGTATGTTAGTCACTATAATTGGGAATGTTTTCTAGGATGTTATCGAGTGAAATTTGATACACTGAGTTGATAATTTTAATAACAAAAATGGGAGGATATGCATTATTAGTCGCTGTACTCAATAATTCCATAAAGTGCGCTAATTTATAATATTCATCACAAATTTTATTGATTCTAAGAGCCTGGTTTATTATAATATTTCTAAATACAGATATATGCAGACAAGAGTCAAAATGTTGAATTTTTGATGTATTAAATTTAAAATCCTGTCTTTTATCATACAAGTTTATAACCATATTACAATTTTGTAAATTTAAATTTAAATCTAAAAAGTTTGCAACATTTGTGTCATTATTACTTGCATTTAATTGTAAATTTTTTGGATAAAAGTTTAATACTATTGGGATATTATTATTTGGGGATACACATAAAATGTCATCTATATATCTAAACATGTGCATATTATGCAAGCTTGGATTAATGTTTTTTTCATAGAAGAATAAATACAGATTAGCTAACAATGATGAGGCACACCCCCCTTGTGGGATACCAACCTGTTGTTTAAAAATAGTACCACCATGTTGAATATAATTCTCATAAAGAGTGAAGTTAAGTAATTTTTTAAAAAGAAAATTTGAATATTTTAGGTTGATATTATATTTTTCAAAAATTCCTAAAATAATTCTATACAGATCATCTATATTAATATTATTAAACAAATCTTTGAAATCAAAGGTATAAATACTACGAATATTAGTAAGAGTTTTCAATTTCTTAACTACTTCAAAACTGTTTTTTACAATATGACAATTTTTTGAGATTTCATCTGACGAGGATACTTCATGTAATATCTTTAATAATAATTTTCCAGCATTAGTAATGTAAGAATTATGCCCACTGGTAATGGTTCGAAAAGCAACAGGGGATTTATGAAACTTGGGTACTAAAACAATATATGGAATGTTATTACAAATATTTTTTAGATGGATTTCCTTATATTTGGCTGATATTCTATTGTATAAGATTTTAAGGTTAGTTTTATGTAAATTATAGATATGATTATTAAGTAAGTGTGACTGAAGGGTATTTTTATAATAATATTTACAAATAATTGAGTAGTTTCCACTTGCCTTATCGACATATGTAATCACAAAATCATTTTGTATTTCTTTAATATCATTTTTAATTGAATTAAGTTTATATGAATTATTAATTTTCTGATTATATATATAATGATTTAAGTATTGCTCTATTAAGACTCTCCAAGGTTTAAAGGCTTCTACAGGGATTTGATATTTATAACAGATTTTATAAATAAATTTATTTAAGTCAAGAAATAAACCTTTACATATTAATTTATGTTTAAATTTAGTAGGTATACGGTACTTAGTACCCAGTAACATCAGTGATCTTAGTGCATCATAATTAATAATATTTAGATTTCCCGTTATAACATGCCCATGGTGTTTATCTACGAAGTCTTTGTATTTTTCTAAATGACAGTGGCAATATGACTCTTTATCCAATTCATAGTTTTGATTAATATCTACTGATTTGGCAATTTGATTATAGCTGAAAATATAACGTCCTAGCGGTTTATCATATTTATATGCAATTTTAGGATTTACATGTTTGACTGGAAAGTAATTGGAAACCGATTTTAAGAAATTATTTATCTACAGATTATTTAATACAGAATTAGTAAAATTCAAGGTACAATATTCATTTATTTTAGTATTTTGTTTTGATTCGTCATTAAAGTTTAAGTCTGTGACATATAAATAATTATTAAGATTTTTACTTCTGGTAATGAGCAAATCATAGAATAAATGTTTAAAATGAACGTTATCAAATGCAGTACTTAGAAAAAGATTATATACCATATTTAATTGCTGTTTTTTAATTGCGAAAATCCAGTTTTTACATTGTTTCCAATCAAAAGTAATTTCAAAATTTGCAAGTTGCTGAAGGATGGCATTTTTTAGTTCAGATAATGATGGCAATTTTTTATTATATTTACTTGCTCTTTTAGTTCTTTTTGATTTACTTTTATGATTGTTGAAGGAATTATAAATATTATGGTCTTCATTAGGAGAATTAAAGGACTTTTTAACAATATTATGATGGTTAAATATTTGATTGAGTCCATATGGAAAGATATACATATACTATACTATATATATGTGTGTATATATGTATATATATATGTATATATGTATGTATATATATATATATATATATTATACTTTGGATTGTGGTATTTTATAGGATATATATATATATATACATATATACATATATATTTATATATATATATATATATATATAAAGTTCGATTTTGCGAAATAATGGGGAAAAACTCTTTTTCGAAACGGCTTCTGCCAGATAGTGACCGATCGCATGTGACGCCAATAAGTAGGTTAAAACGCAAATACAATGGTGCGCGAGCCCATCAGTATCTCGCTATAAAATACATTGTCACGGATTCTAACATTTAAATTAATTTTATTTTGCTTTTATTAAATAAAAATTAGCGCAAATAGAGATTTAAAATCGATTGTTCTTTTATATAACATATTTATTATATAAGTTAAAACGAAATATAATTCAACTTATTTTTAAAAGGCGTTGTCAAGGATTTTAACTTTTGTCCTTTTAATTTTTTATAAGCAAAAGTGCGATAATATTTTATTACAAAAATAACTGTCAGATCGAAATTAACCGATCACCTGTTCGCCGATGCAATGAAACAAAATACCAATTCTATTGCAACGATTATACTGAACATACCCCGTGATTAAGCTGGTTTATTAAATTATATATAGAAACAGCCTACAGGTTTTTCTAATTAAAGAAAGTAAAATCCAAAATATGCATGTTGTGTTATAACTAGCAAAAATTCACATAAAATTAATTAACTGTTGTTTTGCTGCACATATTAATATGTCTGAAATTATCTTTAAGCAAGGAAAAATCTAATATACTTTGTATTGATAATGGGAAGTTCATATTCACTGCCAGTTTTTGTTAAAATTCATTATTTCTTTGATTTTGCTGTATGGTTACATGCTTATAACAAAATCAAAAGGTCACATGGTTCCACATACTTCGATAGATTGTAAAATTCTTATTCATGTCTGAAATAGTTTTTTATTCTTGAAGTAAATCTTATGAATATCATCTTATTAATCTTCTGAAAAAAAAATTAAATTACCAATATTAAAAAAGGTGACAGATAGGTATGTGATTATATGCCACATTTGTGTGACTATATGATCTCGTTAAAATTGTTTTTACTGAAATTAAACTTTCATTAAAATGTATTTTGAATTACAAAACATTCATGGAATACATGTATTTGAAATCATTTTTACCTCCGTGAATGAGTTCAAGAAATACAAGATTTAAGACTTAAAACCCCCTACGAAATTCTTTGTAACGGTAGTAGATAGAAGTAGTTTTCTACCAGTAGTATGTATTATGTGCACTTGATTGAATTATTACGATTCATAAATACTGGAGCTCTGTTGAATATAGGCTCGAACATTTGAAAGACACCCGGATTTTCGAATGAATTATTGAATAACTCGCAAAAAAGTTAGTGCATGCAATAATGTTGAATAAATAATATATTGATACATGTATTATTTTATAATAAAACCAATGGCAGAAACTTTAGAACACTAGCTTGAAACGTTCTCGAGATATTACACGTTTTTGAAATAAATGTATCTAAAAATGTATGAAAAAAAAAGTTGTATGTATCATCAAATATGCAGCACTTGGTGAATATTTTGGCGTCATTTGAAACAAATTTTGCGAAATATCGCCAACATTACGTCTTTTTAATATGAGGCCCAAATTGACGAATATGTCTCCAAATTTGTCTAAATTAAGCCAAACTTATTAAAATTAAATTAAAGTTAACATATTTTAAAATACTGAACTATATTGCTCAGTATATGTTAGCAGTATTTCCAATTTCCAAGTTAGATATGCATGAAATGTAAGTTAATTTTTGTATTTTAAAATACTTTTACATGTAGTAATAATTTCACATAAAATGCGCCAAATACCAGTGTACTTTTTAACGTTGAAATATTATGGTGTGCATCTCATCCATCATTATTTCGCACTAAAAGAAGGTAAGTTCTTGCATTATGTAGGGAAAGTCATGTACCGCCTACATCAGATTATTATTAATCTAATTGAGTTTACACTAATTTTCCATGTTTTATATATTTCTTATAAATTCATTTTTTTTTGTGTCATTTTATCTGCAGGGTTACCTGTTGTTACTTTCCTTATATACATAATGTATAAAGAAAGCACTGTGACGGGGTCGAAAATTCGAAATCGAGTTTTCGACGGGAGAGCACGTTTCAAGCATCCCTGATCACGAATCGAACATTTTTGAAGTGATGTGTGTCTGTGCGTGTGTGTGAAAGTATGTGTGTGTGTGAAAGTATGTGTGTGTGAAAGTGTGTGTGTGTGTGAAAGTATGTGTGTATGTGTGTGAAAGTATGTGTGTGTATGTGTGTCAGTGAGTTTATGGAGACGATATCTCACTAACTAATGGAGCGATTCGAATGACATTTGGTAAATCACAATCCGTGAATACTGGAAGCCTATCGTTTCAAAACACAATCGAATCTTCAGAACCCGCCTAAATTTTAGAGTGAAATTTTGAAAAAATCATCAAAAAATCAAAACCTTTAATAAAGTTACTCAAATAGACATTTCTTATGTAATTTAGAAAACGATTGACATAAACTTTAGAACGCTAGCATGACCCATTCTCGAGATATTCCACATTTTCCAAATAAATTTATGAAAAATCCTATAAATTAAAAAAATATTAACTGTTAAGAAATATGTTCACTTTTCACATGTAATATCATGCGAGAAATTTGGTGACGTCATTTTCGTGGATCTAACTCGTTCCATTCCCTAGAAAAGATACTTTGAGTAATACTTTTGTGTTTGAACGCCAATAGTCATTTATCTACTGTAAGAATAACTTATTTCTCCGTTCATAACGCTTGGCAAGATTGAATTTTTATTGAAGGTTTTCGAAAGTTAATAATGTGAAAATGTTGTTTTCCCAATCAATCTCACAACCAATAAATCTCACTAATCAATCTCGCAGACCTGAATCTAAGTAACAGTATGCTTTTGGCACTATATGGTTTCCCAGATTATCAGTGCAAAATTTATTTCACACACTGCGTAGTTGTTCGTCAACGTACATTTGACGTTATATATGAAGTGTGTTGATATCTGCAAATTAGGTGCAAAAACATGTAATGAAGGTGATGCGTATATGAACAAGATGGTTCTTATTCTTCATGTGCTTATGTTTAAGATGGAGTTATTTTATTGACTTCTATATATGTATTGATTTCCCTGAGACAAAAATTAAAAGGGTAAGCTGGATTGGTTTAATTTTTGTTTTAATTAAGCAACATGTTGTTTTCTTGTTACATTGTCTGATATATTTCAAACAATGTTAAAGCAGTCTTTTGACTTTTTTTAACATCTATGATCGGGATATTCAGATGAACTCGAAGCGTTATAAATAATGAAAACAATTTGGACGATTATATCTTCAAATATATCTCTATGTTAAAAGAAAGTAGCTGCCGCCGCCGCTGTTTGACAAATTTCGCGTTTCTCAAGTTTCTCTGACGTACCGCAAAATCAATAGTACATAAAATATGAAAGATGGTACATTTGTAGAAAAATATTAAAGGAAAAGACTGATATAAACCGTTTTTCAAATTAAAATTTTGTTTAGGAAATATTTATTGTCAAAGTGAAAGGAAGAGTTTTTGGTTTACCAGTTCGTTTCCTGAACAGACTAGAAATAGGAAGACCTCCAATTGTTGTTGACATGTACCTACATAGTTGAATTTTTGCAGGACGGAGCCCGTTTTTTCAATTTCGATTTAGTTAATGAATTATTCAATTTTTTATGCACTTTTGGCGAGCGTAGTGATTTGGGGGGCTGAGCTTGGTGACTTGGTTCGTGAAGTTCTGGGAGTTCGTGAACGTCAGCCAATAATGAGACAAAGCATCTCCGAGGACATTTCGCCTGCGGCGAGCTGCGATTAATGAGAGGCAATTAATGGAGGGCAGAGTTCCGGGGGTTTGTGAGATTCAGCGAGCATGGGACATGTAGACAATCGTGTGAGCCTTCTGAATTGGAAAAGCTCGCAAGGCGAGCTCTAGGGCTAGTGAATGTAAGTTAAAAAAGGACAATTACCAATGGATGAAGTACGCCTGTGTTGCAGGCGGCACGAAAATGCTCACGAAGCGAATTTAGCGAGCATCGACGAGTAAGAAGCGAAGCTTCCCGATTCGCAAATCCAGTTACGGGGGTGAATGAGCTGCAGCTATTGGAGGACGGAGTCCCGGGATTCTGCGAGCGTCAGCGAGCATGGGACACATCGCCCATCGTATACGCCGTACAGATTGAAAGTGTTAGCGAAGCGAGGTCTAGGTTTGGTGAATGCCAGTTAACAAAGACGGTACCTATTTTCATATTACGCCTGCGTAGCGAAAGGCACGAAAGTGCTCGCTGAACGAGGTTAGCGAGCTTCAGCGAATAGTAGGCGAATCCTCCCTACTCGCGAAGCGAGTTACGGGGGTGGCGAGCTTAACGAGCAGGGGGCGAAACCTCCTTGTAATGTCAAAAAATGTAAACAATTTATACGTATTTTATCTGAAATCGTGTACCATTTATGAATACGTAAAAATAATTTCAATATTTTAATATTTTTGTGGTGCATTAAGAAAGAAGAACATAACGCTGGGATTTTAGGTTATTAAATTATACGTAATTGACATGGTCGTAAATTATCGTACATCTTAAAACATTGCATTGTGCTGTTATTACCCACCTTGTTTTATCTTTATCGCGATTCCTGGAATAGAATATAAATTAATATAAGACTATAAATAACTGCACCATTTGAACTTAACATAAAATCATTTATTATTAATATTCTCTTAATTATTAAATTAGTTACAATAATCATTCATGTTCTTGCGGCGGAGGGAGACAATGTGAGACCATGACTTAGAAATGCCTAAATTGTATTTAAGACCTTCAACAATCATTAATGGGCACATTCCTTCATTTTCTGCTCGGTCTTTGACCACAACTCTTGCATTTCCGTATATCGTACTGGCCTTAATTCGAAGGGTTGGACTATTTGTCCGTACTGCATCTGCTCACTGTACTCTCGAATACTTCTGGAACCTGTAATCAGGACGTTGTCGCCTCTGGACTCCATGGAGATCATCATGATTTCTCATCTGCATTGCCTCCGTACTATCGTAGATAACTCACTCTTACTTCTCACTTTACTAACTACTTCATCACTTGTTTTATAACTACTAACTGATTATTCTCGTAGTAGTTGTATAATATAATCTCGCGGTTGCAGCCTCTTCTTTCCTGAGATCTGACGCGTCTCCTTGGTTCTGATTGGCCGACCTTGGGCCCTGCGCCCAGACATCTTCCATAATTTGTTATTCTTTTTAACCACTCTCATGGCTACACCTCAGTCTGTAGGGTTATGGACTAATTGGACCTCTTGGGGCAAAGTGTTATAAACAGTGGCGTCGTTTCTTCTGAAACATTGTTTGCTATTGCAGAAAACCATAAATATTGAACATAAAACTGTCTCACCGAAAACAGGTGTGATATTTATTTCTGGTCTCCCACATCTCCCCTCGGAGAAATAAACAAAAATATCACCACCAAAAAAGTTCGATTGACGTTCGTATCACTACCAACTATGTAATAGGCATTTATCCTCGCAGACAGTTTCGTCATAGTTCTGCTATATTCAGAAATTCTTGTTGTGCACACAAAAGTTTATCACATTTATACACTATATAAGTTATGTCCGGCCGTCCAAATAGATGCTCTAAGTCCTCGGACGAGTCAGACGGTCTGGGTCTTCAACTATATAAGTTATGTATTCATGAATATCATATCAGGTCAAGGTTTCAAATCAAGCAAAGTTTAAATTTTGACTTATTTATGAAAAAAAAAGAATTATGCACATTTACCTTCATAATGTAACACAATTACCGCTACCTTTGACATTAAACAAACTTTTTTTACAACTTATTCGGCATTATTATTTTCATGTTATATTTCATAAACACAATTCATTATTCATTGATGTAACATAATTTCATCATTGCAATTTTCAAAACAATACATCATATTTGCTTAGAATGTACCATCACACTACATAATCATTAACATTTTTTTAAAATTCAGTCATTTAAAATATACTTTTAAACACTTCATATCTTCTGGTGAGATTGACAACGTGATCTCTGACAGTGTCTTGCAAACCCGACGAAAAATAAACAAACAACTCTCTCCCCTGGATTGGTGACAGTTAGTCGATTGACCGCGTTGCTAATGACAAGATGGTTATTTTCTTCCTTTTCACACGGGAGTGTTCAAAAATCCCCATCGAACATCGGAGTGAAAACCGATAATGACTGGCCCCTTTTTATTCGATTATTTTTAAATTGTTTTTATTTGCTAATCGAAGGATTTCGAGAAAAGAAGTCTCTCAACTCTACTTTGAAGAATGACCCGTCAGTTTTTGAAGACACGTTGTTGGCCTGCTCAGCTCGATGATGGACGCGCTCAACAATGGATTCTAGCTGATCAAGTATCGTAAACTCTTAATATCCTATTCGGCGTGTATATAAGCGTTGACTTAATATACTTTAAATATACATTTCCTACTCATTATTTTATCATAATACTTTTATTTTGCCTATCATTTTTCTATTATTGTATGCTACACGTGGTATTTGAAACACTCATTATTGCATTATTATTCCTTACGAATCTCTAATTTAAACATTTAGTGTGGTGCCTTTAGCTAACCTGTAGTAATCGGCTTGCTATTACTTAACATTTGACTTGAAATAAAATTTATCCCTTTTATAAAAACGTTATTCAATATTTTAAATCATTTTAATGCTATATGTTACATTTTAACTTTTAATTAATCTGTCCATTTTTTTATGATATTCTCCGCATTATTCCTTATTATCCTCTTATTATCATTTTTCAAATACCTTCCTTATAACTTGCATAAATTTAAAACTTTAAAATTTTTGAAATTTAATTTCTGTGTAATTTCTTTTTTAACTATTTGCTTAACACTTGCATAAATTTAAAATTTATAAAAAAAAAAATTCCCTAAAAAATTTTTTAGAAATTTAATTTTTGTCTAAAAAAATTTCTTTTTAACTCTTTGCTTAACACTTGCATAAATTTAAAATTTATAAAAATCTCCCTAAAAAAATTTTTAGAAATTTAATTTTTATCTATTTTTTCTTTTTCTTTTTAAACTTATTTAAAATGAATTCCTTGCATTAGTTTACATATTATAAACAAAATTCTTTAACCATTATCCTTGAATGGAATATCTCAACTAAATTTATTGCCATCCTTCATTATATGATATGTTTACGTTTTGAAAATGTGCTTACTCTATGAGTTTAGTAGTTAATCCCCTGTATCTCATATATTTTTACTACTGCTTTGCTGTTGAAGAGTTGAGTTATTTTGTGTGAGTCGTTCACTCTTTGGCGACGTAGATTCACGCTTTGTAAACAAACTTCGCGATTTATATATGTATGTTACTTATTTTTTTAATATCCTACGATTTTAAAACATTCTTATTTTTTAACCACGGATGTATTTACTCAACCTTAACTACAATATTTATCATATTTATTTATTTATTTATTTTATTTTTATAACTTTGTATACTCGACATTTATGACCTTTCATAACTTGCGATTGATTAAGAGAATGTTTATCATTCCATCACACAAATTATTATCTAATTATTAATTATTTTGACATTTCTGTAACTGTGGCTAACATACTTCATAGTTGTTGTACATATTTTAATTTATTTATCAACTTACTACACATGACATTTACTGCATCCAAATTTAGTTTTATTTATTTACATAACTTTCCTCAAACTTATTCGGATACATATTTATCACAATATTTCGTCGCATTTACAAATACCTAATCATCAATTGATATGACATTATTCCAAAACATTTTCTTTACGTAGATCACTTTTGTTTACAATTACAAAGTTCCTATCGCACCTCAACGATAAATTTTATTTTTTTTTATTTACATGCCTCACTGACATCTAAGTTATTTATTATTCTATAATATTTATTTATACTCATTACATATTTATGTATATTCATTTCGTTTTCATTCATATTCATTTTATATGTATTTCACATTTATATTTGCTTTCGTACAATTTTCATACATGAATATTGACATTTAATTTTCATATCATTATTTATTTATACACATGATTATCGTAACCTTTCCTTGGTTATTTATTTCAAATTAATTCACAACTTTTATGAATTTCTTCATTTATTCATTTAAACAAAACTTTTAACTACATTTAATTTATTTATCCTGTGACTTTAGGATTAATTTAGTTATTTAATTTGCTTACACAATTTATATTATCCCTGAAACATTTATTTAGCTAAGCAATTTTCAATGCATTTTTACATTTCAACATTCCTGCACGAGATATCGTATCCTCGATTGCTCCATTGCAACTAGCGATTAACAGCTATCTTAACTGTTCGTGGTTTAATTATTTTTAATTATTTATGCAAATTATTTACTTTTTACGTGAAATGTATACCATTATTGACTAATCTTTAACATCCTCATTTTCAGTTCATTTCTATTTTTCACTTTAATTAATCATGTCTTACAATTTTTAATCCCCAAGTCTCTTTCAAACGACTTAGCATTTCCTGAGCTGGAAATGCTTCAACTTACCATACTCCGTTATATCCCTATCTTTGGAAATTAAAGCGAGTCAATAGGATTGGACTGATACAACAATGCTCCAACTTGCATCGTTACTAACAGACCCTTTCATCTATTCAATAAGGTAACCATATTTGATTCAACCTTGCATTTTTGTACATCATTTGCATAACTCCATTGTGCTTAGCATTCTTATCTCATGTAAAACATTTTGTAATTAACATTATCACTTTCCTTATATACAATAATGTATAAGGAAAGTATTGTAATGGTGTCAAAAATTCGAATTCGAGTTTTTGACGGGAGAGCGCGTTTCAAGCATCCCTGATCACGAATCAAACATTTTTGAAGTGATGTCTGTGTGTGTGTGTATGTGTGTGTGTGTGTGTGTCAGTGAGTCTGTGGAGACGATAACTGACGAACGAAGGGACTGATTCGAACGAAATATGGTACAAAAATTACAATTCGTAAACACTGGAAGCCTACTGATTTTATACGCAATCGAATGCTCAGAACCCACCCCCCTAAATTTTCGAGTGAAATTTTGAAAAAATCGACAAAAAATTAAAAACTTCTAATAAAGTTACACAAATAGACATTTTTTATGCAATTTTTCATTAAAAAACGATTGACATAAATTTTAGAATGTTAACATAAACCGTTCTCGAGATATTGTAGAATGTTAAAAAAAATGTCAAAAAGTCATATAAAAAAAATTCCTATTGAGAAACATGATCACTTTTCATATGTAATACCATGAGATAAATTTGGTGACATCATTCTCGTGGATTTAGCTCGTTCAATTCTTGAAAAAAGATAATTTGAGTAATACATTTTTATTCTAACGCGATGTTTAATCGACGCGGTAGTCAAACGGTCAAGGTGAGGGTTTCCAAAGCAATCGTTCGGCCGCCGCGTTGTGGGTTCGAGTCCCACGTAAGACATGGATGTTGTGTTGTGGGCGCAGTGTTTTCCGCCGACCTCTGGTGCGCCTGGGGCAACGTCCTTGGACGGCTATATGGTTCACGTTCCCGGCCGATATATAAGCGAAAGATGAAGAATCTAGTGCCTGGCCATTTGAAAAAAAAATATTTGAACGCCAAGAGTCATTATCTGCTGTAAGAATGATTTATTTCTCCGTCCATAACGCTTGGCGAAATTTTGGCGACGAATTTGGTGGAATGTCGCCAACTTGGCGACTTTTTAAATGTTGCTAAATTAACGAAAAACTCGCCAAATGGATAAAAAGTACGCTAAATCAATGAAAATGACGACTCATTGACGAAACTTCAATATCTTGGAAAGAATATAAATATCTACTGTAAAAATAATCTATTTTTTTACTGTAAAAGTAATGAATTCATTGCATTATATAAGGAAAGTCATGTGCTGCCCACATCAGATTTTTTATATACATGATCTTATTTTTGAAAAAAAAAATTGCACAGCCATTATTAATTTTTTGACATTCGTTCCTTGTTCTATTTTAAAAATTCGTTTATTATTAATTTTAAAAAATTCATATCATTATTCAATTTTTTCATTTTTTAGAAATTCATTTATTGCCTGATCATTTTCCTTGAAATTCACTGATGTATTATTCTATTACTCTTATATCTCTCTAATTTTACAATTCTTTAAGTACCAATCATCAGAAAATTTTGAGTTTCTAAAAATTTTTGATGTCATGAAAAAATTTGGATCTAACTTTCCTTGATTTTGTTCTTGAATGTGTTCACTTTCAATTGTGTTTTGAATTTGTATTTCATTTAACAAATTTAATCTTTTACTAACATATTCCTTGTATTTGCTTTGATTTTCATCTACTTCTGAAGCTAGTTTTTGAACATAATTGACTTCATTATCATTTTGATTATTTTCCCTTATTATATCATTTTCATTTTGAATATTTTTACTATCAATATTTGCATTTTGAATTTCTTGAAAATTAACATTTTTATTTTCCATAACATGCATTATTTTATTCTCAATTGAATTCTGAATAATTTCATTACCATTATTTGCAATTTGAATTTTTTGAAAATCAACATGTTAATTTCCATTATCACTAACCACCATTATTTTATTCTAATTTGAATTTTGACTGTTTTCATTATCATTATTTGCATTTTGAATTTCTTAAAAATTAACTTTACACTTTCATTTTTCATAAGAATCATTATTTTATTCTCATTTGCATTCTGAATGTTTTCCATCTCATGATTTTTATTTTGAATTTGAATCTCTTCAAACATTTTATTTTCATTTGCCTTATGTACTTTTTTTGAAATTTAACATTTTCATTTTGCATATTTTCATGATTATTAATATCACAATCGTTATCAACTTTTTGATTTTGCATATTTTTGCCACCCGTATTTTCACTTCTACGCTGAATATTATTATTCGCATTTTGAACATTTTCAATCTGTACACTTTGTACAGTAAAACATTTTTTTGACTGAATTATTTCACCGTTATTTTATTTTCACTTTGTACCTTTTGTGCCATATGACATTTATTGACGTGAATTTGCTTAATTTCACCGTGTTTATCATATTCTTCCGTCAATTCGTTCGCACCTTGTACATTTTGTTCTATATAACATTGGATAGCCTGAATTTCAATTGGTTCATATTTCATGCTATATTTATTTCAAATGATCAACTTATTTTTCAATCCAAGTTTTATTTCTCGAAAAGGTCCTGAAATCTATTTTGTAGCATATAGGGTGTATTTTCTTCTTTCAAAAATACTGTACCTCCGATTTGCCTTTGTTACTTAGTAATTCTTTGAAATTTTTAATCACTCCTACTTTCATATTTTTATTTACCGTAATTTTAACCTTCTTTCGGTTACTTATTACAATATTAATTTTGTTATTTTTATTACAGTTCGAATTGCACCAATTGGAGAGGATAATTTTGTGTGTCATGTATGCAAGAAAACTACTTCCTTATCCTGAAATTCACCTGGCTGCAACAAAAGCGTGCGATAAAGTGTAACGTATTTCTGGACGTCAAGATTTGACTTTCCATTAACACATTCTTTTTCAGCAAAATCAATAAACCCTTCATTTTTAGGGAAAGTTTTCATTATCGACCTGTGCCATCTTTTGACTATACAAATAACCACTTTTAATATTTTCATAAACTCAAATATGCGTTTTTTTTATCTTGTGCGACAACTGGCTTTTTCGCACTAGTCATCGTTTTGAAATAATTTTCTGTATCAACATTTCTATTATTTTTACCATTTTCACAAGTATTATCATAAACATGGCTACTTTCAAAAAAAATTTTCTTATCCATTTGCGAAACTTTACAACTGGTTTCCTTAATTGTAGTTTCATCATACTCTTTATTATTGATCTGAGTCGATTTTGAGTTTACTTCATTTATGTACATATCATTTAAATCTATTTTCGACTTGGACTTATCATTTTTATTTTTATCAATTTCTTCAACTCCTGCATTTTCATTATTTGCCGTGATTTTATTTATATTATTTTCTGCACATTATTTACCTCAATCTTCTTTTTATTAATATTTGCCTCATATTTCAGTTTATTGATATATTTACCATTGAACATTGCCCCTTTGGGCTGCGTCGACTCGTTGCTGGCCACTGAAGATACAGTCTTTATCTAGACCTCCGACTTGGGTAACCAGGTATTTTTTTCATGATTCCCAGTCTATTTTTATTTTGTCTGACCTTTGTATTTTTTTCCTCACAGTTTTGATTTATTTTTAAATTGGGACCTGGGCTTGGCGTGCGAACCTCCTTTTTATAATTTTGTACTTCATTATAATTTTCAACCTTTTTGTAAACCGATTTCCTACTTTGCGTTTGCGATTTATCGCCTGTCAATTGGGACTTTGGTCTATATTTTAAATTTTCACTGGGCCAAAGTTCCTCCGTCAGTTTAAATGCCTGAGGTTTTAACTGATGCTGCATTCTCTTTCTTGCCGCTCAAACCTTTGCCCTCTATTTGCAAACAAACGTCTCTCATTTCTCTGCGTACTTCTTTCTCTAAATCCGCTATTAAGAATATTGTTAAATCCGTTACTTTGTCCATTTCTAAATCCCTTACTTTGCCTATTTCTAAATCCGTTACTTTGTCCCCTTCTAAATTCACTTCTTTTATTCTCATATTTATTTTCTCCATAACTTTTGTGGGCGTTTCGGGTGTGCCAACAGTAAAATAGTGCCCTTTCTTTCTGCATCCTATGCAATATATAATTTTATTTTCTGATTTGTCATGCTTTTCATATTTTATTTTCTGAGGTTCAATTTTTAAATTTTGTAAATGCCTTTCCATTTGTCTATAATTAAACGTTTTGCCCATATTTTCATTGCGATAAACCGCATTCACTTCTGTACCGTCACAATCCTCAAAACATTTCTCAAGATGTCCCGCGTATTCCATCGCCTTTTCAAAATCCTGTATATTCAGTTTTTTTTTAATTTCAAATGCAGGATCTTATCTTAAAGATTCCATAAATTTTAAAAACATTAAATTGTCCTTTATTTCTCGAACCCCATCATTCGCATGCTCCTGTAACTTAATATTATCTCAATTATTAAATTAGTTACACTAATCATTCATATTCTTGCGGTGAAGTGAGACAATGTGAAACCATGGCTTAAAAATGTCTAAATTGTATTTAAGACCTGCAACAATCATTAATGGACACATACCTTCATTTTCTGCTCGGTCTTTGACCACAATTCTTGCATCTGCGTATATCGTACTGGCCTTATCTCCAAGTGTTGGGTTCCTTGCTAGTACTGCATCTGCTCATTGTACTTTCGAACACTTCTCATCTGTACATTTCTGTTACAATCTTCTTCTTATCATACATCTTCTCATCTGAACTCATACTTCTTCTCATACATCTTCTCATCTGAACTCATACTTCTTCTCATACATCTTCTCATCTGAACTCATACTTCTTCTCATACATCTTCTCATCTGAACTCATACTTCTTCACACACATCTTTTCTCTCTTACATCTTCTCATCTGAACACTTCTCATCTCGAATATTTTTCATCTGTATTGCCTCCATACCCTCGTAGAGAACCTCACTCTTACTTCTGACCTTACTAAGTACTTCATCACTTTTTCATAACAACTAACTGATTATTTTCGTAGCAGTTGTGTAATATCATCTCGTGATTGGCGCCTCTTTTTGCCTGAGGTCGGACACGCCTCCTTGGCTCTGATTGGCCGACCTTGGGCAATGCGCTCAGACATATTCCATAAATGGTTATTCTTTTTAACCACTCTCAAGGCTACACCTCAGTTTTATGGCCTGATTTGACCTCTCTGGTCAACGTGTTGTAAATACTGATGTCATTTCGTCTGAAGCATTGTTTGCTATTACAGCAAACCATAAATATTGAACATAAAACTGTCGCACCAGAAATTGGTGTGAGATCTATTTCTGGTCTCCCAGTTTTGAACTATATAAAAAAATGTTTTTGCTCGAACGAGTTTTCGCTTAATTTTATTACTGTCTCTCGAAATATCTTCTATAAAAGATAGAGTTGAACATTAAGCAAAATAAATGCTCATAAAACTCCAGATTCTAGACCAATGATGACTTTATAACTTTATTTATATACATAGCAAAATGTATAAGAAAAGTATTGTGACGGCGCCGAAAATTCGAATTCTAATTTTCGATGTTAGAACACGTATTAAGCATCCCTGTTCACGAATCGGATATTTTTCAGGTCAAGTGTGTATGTGTGTCAATGAGCATGTGGAGACAATATCTCACGAATAAATAGAGCGATTCAAATGATATCTGGTACAACAGTTACAATCCGTGAATACTAGATGCCTAGTGTTCTTGAACGCAATTGGATGTTCAAGCCCTCCCCCCTAAATTTTCAAATGGAATTTCGAAAAAATCATCGAAAAATCAACACTTGTAATAAAGTTATGTAAATAGTCATTTCTTATATAACTTTTTATTAGGAAGTGATTGTCACAAACTCTAAAACGCTAGCAGGAACCGTTCTCGAGATACTGCACATTTTTCAAAAAATTTATGAAAAAATCCGATAAATTAAAGAAAATACTAACTTCTGAGAAACATGTTAACCCTTCATATGCAAAATTATGCGATAAATTGGGTGACATCTTTCGCGTGGATCTAGCTCGTTCCATTCGAGAGAAAATATACTTTAAGTAAAACTTTTGTATTTGAACGCCAATAGTCATTTATCTGCTATAAGAATAACTTATTTCTCCATCCATAATGCTTGGCGACGAATTTGATGGAATGTCGCCAACTAGGCGACTTTTTTAAATGTTGCCAAATTAACGAAAATATCGTCAAATGGATAAAAATAGCTCTAAATCAATAAAAATGACGACTAATTGACGAAATTTCAGCATCTTGGAAATAATGTAAGTATCTGCTATAAGAATGACCTATTTTTTACTGCAAAAGTAGTAAATTAATTGCATTATGTAAGGAAAGTCATTTGCTGCCAACATCAATTTTTTTCTTGCCTGGCATTTTAAATTTTAGAATAATCGACTTGTTATGTTGAAGAATACCGCTGTTCTTTTTCTTTTTTTTAAATTTGTAATGTTTATACATCAAGAACTAGTAGTACTTGTCATCAACGATTAGGGAGTTATCTCAACGAATAAAACTGCTGCTTGTGAAAATAAAATTTTCAAAACGTCCTCATAGAAAGCAAACATATGAAAATTATATAGCAATATATGTATTTTCACATGCACTCTTTTATTAAATAATTATATTGGAGATTTTATAATTAAGGTAGTAATTTGTTGCCCTTTGACAGATTTATAAGGACATATAAATGATACCAGATCGGGTCCATAGTTTTATAAATATAGTGGTTATAATAGAAAACAAATTCAGTGCTCTGAACATAAACACCTTATTGCTTGGAGGTTTCAACGTAGACGACAAGAAATCAGAAAATGTACAGTAATTAAACTTTATGCCGCTATTTTCTACTTCAAACCTTTATCAGAACCTATTAAATCTACCACGAGCGTCCAAACGTCTATAAACTTGATACTCGTTCTTAGCTTTTACTCGCTTGGAAGAATAAGCTGTTTCAATTTGGTATATTTAGTGTTTTGTTTACGAAATAAATGTGACTGGAAAAAAAATAATATTTCAATAATGCATCTAACTTTAGTGTTTTTTTATGGAAAGAGATAAGACTGAAAACAATGAATAAACTTGTTGTACTTTATCCAAATTTTATTCCACAAGACGTTATAAACGTGAAACCACTTCGGTTTCATCGAACTAGATCTACCGCTGATTTTTTGTCAGTTATGGATCAATGAATATGTGGTGAATAAACATTTAAGGATGTTTACTTTTTAAATAGAATTTGTGTATTAAATTATTATTCTTAATTAAAGTGGTCATGAATAGTAGCATTTGTACATTGCTATCATGGCCGCAAAACCCACCATTACTGCTTTGCACAAGTTCCTTAAAATAATCATTAAATAAAATCACTACACATTAAAATCCGCAATTTAACCTTTAAATTAAATTTTCAATTATTCACACCTCTACATTATAAAGATTAAAATTACATGCATTTATTAACAGACCCTTAAGGAGGAAAAAACTCCGTGTGAGATCAGGTCTTTTGAATGTTATTCTACAGATCAAAACTTGATCTAACATACATGAAGACTGTCACATACATCTATATTTCGGATTTGTAACTCAGCATGACTGTAACCTTGTCCGATTCATGTTCTGGTATTTGGAGTCAGACTTCGTCTTCTTCCATAACATTCTCAGTACTCAAATGACTAGCGACTCTCTCTGAATAACATTGCTTGAAATCACGACTCTCTCTCAATAACACTGCTTGAAATTATAGCACCCTCTCTCTCTTCAACTCTTGAATAAACATTTTATAATATTCGTTGACTTTCCTCCTTGCAGCTGTAATGAAATGCACCCCGGCTTATTTAAATTAATGCCCTTCTAAACTTCATATTTGACAAATTCTATTTTCGTTTCGATTCTAAAACTTGTTCTCAAATATTTTATTCCAAATTGATAAAACGCCAAATGTGTATTTCGGCTTCTTGATATTTTCCCGCCTGTTTCGGTAACTCTTGGCAAAATGTTACATTCCCGTGCGTTTGTACATTTACTTGGATTCGCATTTCATATTGAAATGCATTGGAACATTTTTCTATTTTGTCATAAACGCGCGCAATCATACTAAGACGCTTATGTCAGAATATTGTGATTAGATGGAATTGCCGATAATAGTTTGACGGGGTTAGTCGCGTTTTGCCCTCGCGGGCGTGGAAATTGAAAATACCTTATTTTAAATTATTTGTTTCTTTATAAATTTAATTGTTAAGATCATCCGATGCAATATTGAAATGTCGAGCCTTCTAAGATTTGAATTGTAATGGATAAATGTGCAATATGGTGATATGTTTGTAATTCTGTTTCTGAAACGGAAGCAAGTTCCTGATACTGAATTCCGATGTATTCTCATCCTTCTTGGCGGAAATATTGTTAAGTTTATACAGATGAATGTTCCTGTTTTGCCAAATAAAGAAATGAATGCTGGTATGGAAATATTAAGCCAACCTTCATCATTATTCCAACCTTCATCATTCCAATTCACAGAAGTACATCACCGCTGTTCGTATCATCACATAAACGTCCAAGAATTTAGTTACACACAATGCAAAAAGGTAAAGAAACCCTCGTTGTCCATCGTATGGTCATAGCCAAGTAGTGAGCTGGTTGGAGCCTCTTCATCGACCGCATCCAACGCTGTTCCGGTGTTTATGTCAAGTAATTTCTGCAGACCCGCCTGCAGCACTTGCGCTCCTGTCATCACACCCCTCTCGAACCGCAATAATCCCACTTGCACATAACTGATGGCACCACTCCCGCAACTCATTATACTGCCACATCATTTTGCCTGGGGTTCCGATACGCATTCCTTGCTCTCATTGGATGCTCCTCAGTGCGATGTCGTATTTTTGAATTATTGGCTCTTTCAGTTTCCAATGAAGCTTGGTTTAAGTCTCGGCCAGAGGATATTTTTCCACAGCCACATTTGCAAATTGTGTGACGTGTATTTCTTGGGATCATAACTTTCCCGGCCAAGACTGTCATAGAACGATGACTAAAAGTCTGCGTTTTGTTTCGTCAAAACATAAAAAAACTGCATATGGTGCCTCCTGGTCGCACACTCTCGCAGAATATGTCTTTATAAATACTGCTATGTCTTTACATGAGACGGTATTTTGAGCTTACTGTAATTGAATAGCGCATATTGTGTACCGGGGTGTTAAATGCACCATAATAATTTTATCTGGATAAAAGTAAAACTGGTAGCGATATTTTTTGTTTTGCAAAATATTTTGATAATCTTGACATTGACCAATAAACTGTATAGGTACACACTAAGTCAAACTATTCTTTCTTAAAACATTCATTACAATGAAACATGTGTCGAATTCTGATGTGGGCAGCACATGACTTTCCTTATATAATGAAATGTTTTTACTACTTTCACAGTAAAAATAAAGTAGTGGATACTTATTGTGGCACACGGTTTAAATAAAATCTTAAAGTTGAACTTTTAATTCTTAAATTCATTAAAGATAATTATTATTTTAATATTAAATTCCTTAATTTGGCATGGCCGTTATTTCTCATATAGTGGAATTACATTTAATGTACATTGCTATGTTGTGCCGCAATAAACCCTCCAATTATTTTACCTTTCGTGTGAGTCCTGTAAAGGAATAATTAATTAATAAAAGGCTAAATTGATCACACCATTTAAGCTGAAATAATACAACATTTATTAGCAACATTTATTTCCATTACTTATTGCAGCGGAGGGGACATATGCGACCAGAATTATTGAAATTACTATCGTCTCTAGGACCTGTGGTAATTGATGAGCACACACCTTCCAATTTGTCTTGGTCTTTATATCATATCTCAAAGGCTTGCATCAGTCTTATATTGTCATAACTCTTTGGTGTGTGGCATTGATATATTTCCATTCTTTTGGAACCTCTACGGGACACTCTACAAATCTGTTAGGTTTTTCATTCTTCTCCAGTCGTGCTCTCAAGTCAAAATCGTGATTATTTCTGCTAGCATGCTTCTAAGTCAAAATTCCACGTTCGTCTCTTGTGGTATGCGCTTAAGTCGACATCTTTTTCATTTTTTTACTCTCGTTCTCGGGTCACAGGCTGTGGTTTCCTCGGTGGGGGGGGTTGGATGGGGGGCTAACTCCGCCTTTACTTCTTTTTGGCGCTTATTGGTTACTCCTTTACCCAATGGCATCATTCCACATTTAGCAAGGCCCAGCTCAGCCCCTCTGGTATAGCACCCCTAAATTTATAGTCAGGTCGTAATAAACTTTGATGTCAGCCAGACTACAAGATTTTGTCTGCCGTTCTGGCCACCATAAATTTCTGAATAAAAGTGTCTCATCAAATGTGAGAACTATTTCTGGTCTCACATATCTCCCCTCGGACAAAAAACAAACAAAAAATTTCAAAACTAAAAGAGTTCGAAAAAAAGTTCGAGTCACTTGCAACTCCGTAATTGGTATTTCCTTTTGAGACAAAGTTCGTCCAGAATTGCAGTTCAACACAGTCTTGTGGTAACACAAAAGTTTTTTAGCACATCATCATACTCTAAATAGCATAAGTTATGTACTCATCAAATCTATCAGGTCAGTCTTTCAATTGAAGCACAATTAAATTTTGACTATTTAAAAATATTTTTAAAATATATGCACATTCACTTTGAAACGTTACACGCTAACTATTTAACTTCTGATATTTTTAACAAAATTCACATTTTTTTGTACAAATTACACAGTATACTAATTTTTAACACAATTATTTTCATACTTCATCAATTTTCATTATTGATAACTTCATCACATATATAATATTTTTGCTTATCCTTTAAACATTGGTACATAATCATTAATGCAATCTCACATTTTTTTTAAACTTAGCTATTGAAAATATATATACTTTTCACATAATTCTGTAATTTCCCTTACAATATCATACGGGGTGGACACACATTGATATCTTCCCTTTAAAATTATTTTTCTTACAACGCATTCTATGTAAACAACAACCAAATCCATTGCACTTGATGAACCCCTTTTTCTTAAGCCTCGATACCGGAAGTGAATAACCGGAAATGTTCAATTTCCCTTTCCGAAACTCGGAAGGTACCTAGTCAAATAAAAGACTCTGGAAAACTATTCCTTTTCCTTTAGTCGTTTTTTGAAACATCGATTAGCAGCTCGCTTCCTCTCAACATAACCTTGCCCAAATGACAAAGCATTTTGAAGACGTTTGGTTGGCCGCGTGGTCTACTGAGCACAGAAGATGAAGATTATAATGCACGCTCCAAAGGCTTGTAACCAAGTATTGTAAACCTTTTATTTATCCACTCGACGTATTATATAAACATCGACTCTATTAAATATGTATTTCCTCCTTATTTAATTATTAATCATATCTGCTAATCAACTCTTTATACAAGAATGCTCATGGCTTCTACATTATATTAGCATTGTATAGCTCTTTTATCCTTTAAAAATTCAAATTTAATAGCCCCCTATTTAAATTTTATTTAGTTGGCTCCTTTTGGGGTGACTTGTCTTAAATAATAAAAGGCAATGTCTGTGTGTCTTATACACTATACGTTTCGCGACCGCGCGTCGGAGAGCTACGAAATTTGAAAACGGAGACCCGGGGGAGAGGGAAGGGGACACGTGAAAACCGATTTTTAAAATTTTAATTATTTTTTTTGTTATTTAATGTTTTATGCGATTTTGACCGTTTTTTGAAATTTTTGCCCTTTTTTTCCCACGATCCGGACATCGTAGGAAAAAACAAATCACACCATCGGAAAGAGCTGACAATTGCAAGTAAAATATATATTAATTTCAAATCTGAATTTCGATTTCTCATATTTTTTAAAGATTTTAAAGCAAAAGTCACTTTTTGCTCAAGAAAAGTATTTTTGGTTTTTAAATTCTCGCATAGTAAAAAGTACTCATAATTTCGACTAATAATTTACATTTTTAGAAAGGTCAAACATCTGGCATTCTTACAAGTCCAATCTGGTCAGGAAATATTCCGTATTGCCTACAGGATCGGGATTTTAAAAGTTTCCGAATTTCAATTTCTCGGCGTGCCGCTTCTTAACCGGCGTTTCTCCTCCGCAGAAGGAGGGAAGGTGGTGGGTGGGGACGTCAAGGTGGAGGTGACGTCACGGTTCTGAATAGAGCTCCTTTACTCCATATAAATTATTATATTTATATTTTAAATGATGGAACGATATGGATTTTTTAAATGTATATTTTAACTTTTGGATATTTTAATTTTATGGATATTTTAAATGATGGAACAATGAAACAATGGAATGAGGATGATGGAATTAAGCATATGATCATTTTAAATTGCAAATTAGCGCGCGGGAAGTTAGCGGTAGGCCCGGGTTCGATTCCCGCCACTGCCAAAACAGCCGCCGTGTTTACGTGGAATACGATCACGTTAAATATGTGGGTCCGTAAGTCCTTCCGAGAGGTTGGTGGTAGGAGAAGGAGGATACGGCCCCTGTGGATGCCTCCCCCACTGGGTTCCCGTCTAAATTGGGTGAATATATAGAAAGTTATGGAGATTGTCGCGGAGGGCGCGGCAGCCCAGTGGTTAGCGCGCGTGAATTGCACTCAGTAGGCCCGGGTTCGATTCCCGCCACTGCCAAAACTTACGCCACGTTCACGCAGAGTACGATCACGTTAAACATGTGGGTTCGTGAGTCCTTCCGAGAGGTTGGTGGTAGGGGAAGGAGGGTACGGTCTAAATTGGGTGAATAAAAAGAAAGTTATGGAGATTGACGCGGAGGGCGAAGTAGCCCAGTGGTTATCGCGCGGGAATTGCACGCGGTAGGCCCGGGTTCGATTTCCCCCACTGACACGAAGTACGATCACGTTAAACATATAGATCCGTATGTTTTTCCGAGAGGTTGGTGGTAGGGGAAGGAGGGTACGTTCCCTGTGGATGCCTCCCCCACTGGGTTCCGGTCTAAATTGGGTGGCACATCCTGGCCGTCCAACCCGTTACCTTACACCTTTCTGGTAGGTCGCGCCAACGAGTTTGCCACGGTTGGAATTTGCCACGATCAGCATTTTCAAGGGTTGCGAACAGGCTGGTCGCCAAAGGCGGCTAGTATTAAATATCAAAATCATCTCTATGGTGCTTTGTATTACTGCATTCATACCCTTTTTATACTGATTTCATTCAATATTTTGAAAATCATTTTACTGTATTATTTTATTTAAATTTTATTTCACCTTTCCATTTGTTATATAGATTCTCTCTTATTTAATGTGTTTTCTCTATACCTTCCATATGACTTTATGAAATTAAAAAAAAATTGAATTTTTTTTTATTTTAAATTTTTTGATATATAATTTTTTTAAATGTTTATTTATTTTAACTCCTAGCTTAATACTTTAATAACTTTTAAATTTTATATAAAATAATTTTATTTATTTTTTTAAAACAAACTCAAGACTTTAATTTCTTGTCTGAAAACCCTTTATTTAATTAATTGAAAATTTTTATTTTATGTTTTAAACATCTTATGAATTGAAATACTTCTTATTTATTATTTATATATCCCTTTTAAACGCGGATTTATTTACTCACCGTACCTACAAAATTTATCATATTTAAGTATTTCAATTTATTTTAATCCTTATGACTTTGAATACCTGACATTTATAACGGTCGACTGTTTACGCGATTGTTTATCATCCTATCGCACCATTATTATTTAATTATTACTTTCTTTTGACATTTTAGTAACTGCGGCTAACTCCTTTATCGCCGTAATACATATTACCATTTATTTGTTTACCACATATGACATTTATTGCATTCTAATTCATTCTTATTTATCAAAACATATCTCAACACTTTATTCAGAATATCTTTTTCACAAATTTTTTCATATTTAAAAATACCTAATCATCAATTTATATGACATTACCAACAGAGTCTATATATTTTTTTACGTAGATTACCGTTTGTTTACAAACACTTTTCAATTGCTACAGTATCTCAGTGATAACTTTAATCTTTTTATTTACATTCCCCACTGACATCTAAATACTTTAATTTTTAACCTATTTATTTTTTCATTCCGTATTTATTTATATTCATTTGACGTGTATTTCATATTTATTTATTATCGTACAATTTTCCCCAACAATACTTACATTTTATTTTCATATCCATATTTATTTACATTTTATTTTCATATCCATAATTATTTATACACACATGATTAACGTAACCTTTCCTTCCGTTATAAATGAACAACGAAAATTCTTTATTTCGCTCTCAATATTCTTCATTTATTTTTTCATTTCAACCTTTTTTTACACCTACTGTGAATTTATTCATTTATTCACTGAACAAAATTTTAACTAAATTTAATTCAGTCATCCTGTTACTTTAGGATTAATTTAGTTATTTACTTTGCTTATACAGTTTATATATTTCTGAAACATTTATTTACCTAAGCATTTGTAATGCATTTTTACATTTGAACATTCCTACACGAGATATGGTGTCCTCGATTGCTTTATTGCAACGGGCGATTTACAGCTACTTTAACTGTTCATAGTTTAACATTTTAAATTCAAATTGATTTAAAATTTTCAATTATTTATGCCTTTGCTTACTTTTTGACATAAAATTTATACCATCTATGACTAATCTATAATATTCTCATTTTCAGCTCATTACTTATTTTTTCACTTTATTTAAACCTGTCATTCAATTTTTAAGCCTCAAGGCTCTTCCCTCAAAAGACTTTGTGTGATGAAAGTTACACCCTATTCTGAGCTAACTTTATCTTGAGCAATGAAGCATTTGACTGGACTGGCCTGCACAACATTGTCCTTGCCTGGATTTGGCTCCAGACCTTTCATCTACCCAATTAGGTAACATATTTGTTTTTACCTTTCATTTTTGCAGAAATTATTTGCATCAATTAATATCTGCATAATTTTCTTATCACATGTCACATTTTGACTTAACATTAAAAATTATATTATTTTTGAAGAACTATTTGTACAATTATTATCAATTTTTGTAAATTCATACCATGTTCATTTTTAAACCATTCCATGATTATTCATTTTTTCCTTAGAAATTCATACCATTTTCATTCTTATATAATTCCTTCCTTATTGCTTTTTTTAAAAATTTCATATCATTATCCATTTTTTCATTTTTATAATTTTATTCATTGCCAGATCATTTTCCCTTTAATTCATTTTTGATTTGTTATTCTCTTATCTCTCTCTCATTTTACAATTCTTTAAAAACCAATCATCAGCAAATTTTATATTCTTAAAATTTTTTGATATTATGAAAAAATTTGAATCAAGCTTTTTTTCATTCTGTTCATGAATGTTACTTTCAGTTTCCTTTGTGTTAAGAATTTCTATTTCATTTAGCAACTCTAATTTTTGACTAACATACTCTTTATATTTGCTTCGACTTTCAATTATTTCTGAATCTGCTTTTAGAATATCATTACCTTCATTATCACTGTTATTACTATCCCTTATTATTTTATTATTTTCATTTTGAAAATTTTTACAAACATTTGAATTTTGTATTGCTTGAAAATTATTATTTTCATCAACCAAAACATCCAATATTTTATTTTCAAGTGAATTTTGCTTATCATTATCATGATTTTCATTTTGACTTTGAATTTCTTCACACCTTTTATTTTCATTTGCAGTACGTACCATTTGCCATTTAACATTTTCATTTTGCAGAATTTTATGATCGTTATTTTCAAAATTGATATCACCTTTTTGATTTTACATAATTTTGAAATCCGTATTTTCGCTTCGATGCTGAATATTTCCATTTGTATTTTGAACATTTTCAATATGTACACTTTGTACAGTATAACATTTTTTTGATTTAATATCAATTATTTCATCGTTACAGTTATATTTATTTTCACTTTGTACCTTTTGTGCTATATGACATTTTTTTGCGTGAATCTCATTTATTTCACTGTTTATATCATATTTTTCCATCAATTCTTTCGCGCTTTGTACATTTTGTTCGATATAATATTGGGTAGCGTGAATTTTAATTGGTTCATCTTTCATGCTATATTTATTTCTAATGGTCAATACATATTTTTTTTCAAGTTCTATTACTCGAAAGGGTCCCTGAAATCTATCTTGAAACATATTGGGTTCATTTTCCTCTTTCAAAAATACGGTATCTCCGATTTGCATTTCTTTATTAGTAATTGTTTTGAAATTTTTAATCACTCCTACTCGCATATTTTTATTTAACGTAATTTTAACCTTCTTTTGATTACATATCACAATATCAATTTTGTTATTTTTCATTACAGTTTGAATTGCACCAAATGGAAAGAGTAATTTTGCGTGTTTTGTGGGGATAAAGATAACTTCTTTATCCTGAATTTCCTGACTTATGTCGAATTGTTCTGCAATCAATTGACCTGGTTGAAAATCTATCCTGAGTGTGAGCGTGACATAGACCTAGAGGTCAAGGTTTGACTCTTCATTAACACATTCTTTTTCAGCAAAATCATTACCCTTTTCATTTTTAGGAAAATTGGCCTCATCAACCTGTGCGATTTTTTGACTGTTATAATAACCATTTTTAATATTTTCATTAAATTCAAATATGCATTTTACTTCATCTTGTGTGACAATTGGCTTTTTTGCACTAGTCACAATTTTAAAATCATTTTCTGTATCAACATTTTTATTATTTTCATCATTTGAAATGTTATAGTCATTCACATGGCTACCTTCAATAATTTGTGTATCAATTTGCGAAACTTTACAACTAGTTTCCTTAATTTCATCATACTTTTTATTATCGATCTGAGTCGATTTTGAGTTAATTTCATTTTTGTACTCATCATTTAAATTAATTTTTCCACTGCATGCCTCATTTTCATTTTTAATAATTTCTTTAATTCCTGTATTTTCCTTATTTGTAATGTTTTTACCTATATTATTTTCTACACATGTATTTTCCTCAATTTTCGTTTTATTAATATTTGCCTCACATTTTAGACTTTAGACAAACTTCGCATCGAATTTCACCCATCCGGGCTACGCCAGTTCATTCGGAATAGTGGAAAGGAGATCATCCTTCGGGCAGGGAACATGGGTAAATTTTTGCATACTTTCAAGACAATTTATTTTTTACTGTCATTTTTACTGTCTTTTTCATTATGTTGCTTTGCTTTAATCTTGGGCCCTCGGCTTCGCGTGCGAACCTCCCTTTTATCATCTTGCATTTTATTTGCGTTTTCATAATTTTTGTACCTCGATATCTTAATTTGCGTTTGCGATATTTCTCTTCTAGATTGGGACATTGGTCTATTTTTTAAATTTTGACTTGGCCAAAGCCCCTCCGTTAGTTTAAAGACCCGCTACGGCTTCTTTCTTGCCCCTGAAATCCTCATTTCGCAAAAGTTTCGGTATTTGACCGACTATCATTTCGTCCGGTATTTCTTTCTCTGTTTCCACTATTTTGCATATTACGAAATCCATTATTTTGCCCATTTCTAAATCCGTTATTTTGATCATTTCTAAATTCACTTCTTTTATTATCATACTTATTTACTTCATAATTATTTTGTGCGTTTTGGTTTTGCCAACTGGTAGAAAAGTAGTGCCCTCTTTTTCCGCATCCTACACAATATACCATTTCATTTTCTGAATTTTTATATTTTTCATATTTTACTTGCTGAAGTTAAAATTTCGAATTTTGTAAATGCCTTTCCATTTCATTATCATTAAATTTTCTGCCATTATTTTCATTGCGATAAATTGCATTAATTTCTGTACGGTCATAATCCTCCTCCATAATTTTCTCTAAATGCTCTGCGTATTCTACCGCTTTGTCAAAATTTTGAATATATAGATTTTTAATTTCAAAAGCAAGATCTTGTCTTAAATACTCTAAAAATTTAGACAGCATTAAATTGTTTTTAACTTCGCACATCTCAATATTTGCATAATTCCTAAAAATTCATTTGTCGAATTTGAAGTATTTAATGCCAGCTCAGCTACCTTCATACCTGGCGTCATTTAAATTTTATTTAAATTTGTTGTCTCTTGTGGTATGCTCTTAAATCGACATCGTTTTCGTTTTTTTACTCTCGTTCTCGGGTCACAGGCTGTGGTTTCCTCGGTGTGTGTGGGGGGTAACTCCGCCTTTACTTCTTTTTGGCGCTTATTGGTTACTCCTTTACCCAATGGTATCATTCCACATTTAGCAAGGCCCAGCTCAGCCCCTCTGGTATGGCACCCCTAAATTTATAGTCTTCTGACCTTTAGGTTCAGGTCGTAATAAACTTTGGTGCCAGCCAGACTACAAGATTTGTCTGCCGTTCTTGCCACCATAATTTTTTGAATAAAAGTGTCTCATCAAATGTGAGAACTAGTTCTAGTCTCACACTTATATTTTTCTTATATTAGATCTTTTTATAGTAGATACTTATTTATTTCCAAGATATTGAATTCCCGTCAGTTAGTCGCTATTTTCATTGTTTTCCGGGCCAAGATTGTCATAGAACGATGACTAAAAGTCTGCGTTTTGTTTCGTCAAAAACATAAAATTTGCATATGGTGCCTCTTGCTCTTACACTCTCGCAGAATACGTCTTTATAAATACTGCTATGTCTTTAAATGATATTGTATTTTGTGCTTAATGTAATTGAATAACGCATAGTGTATACCGGGGTGTTAAGGGCACCATAAGTAGAATTTTATTTGGATAAAAGTAAAACTGGTAGCGATATTTTTTGTTTTGCAAAATATCAAAGTCAAAATTCCATGGTTGTCTCTTTTGGTATGCTCTGAAGTCGACATCTTTTTCATTTTTTTACTCTCGTTCTCGGATCACAGGCTGTAGTTTCCTCGGTGGTGGTGTTGGTGGGGGGTAACTCCGGCTTTACTTCTTTTTGGCGCTTATTGGTTACTCCTTTACCCAATGGCATCATTCCACATTTAGCAAGGCCCAGCTCAACCTCTCTGGTATGGCACCCCTAAATTTATAGTCTTCTGACCTTTAGGTTCAGGTCGTAATAAACTTTGGTGACAGCCAGACTACAAGATTTTTCTGCCGTTCTGGCAACCATAAATTTCTGAATAAAAGTGTCTCATCAAATGTGAGAACTATTTCTGGTCTCACACATATATTTTTCTTAAATTAGATCTTCTTATATTAGATACTTAGTTATTTCCAAGATATTGAATTTCCGTCAATTAGTCGTTATTTTCATTGATTTCCGGGTCAAGACTGTCATAGAACGATGACTAAAAGTCTGCGTTTTGTTTCCTCAAAAATATAAAAAAATTGCATATGGTGCCTCCTGGTCTCACACTCTCGCAGAATACGTCTTTATAAATACTGCTATGTCTTTACATGAGACTGTATTTTTTGCTTAATGTAATTGAATAACGCATAGTGTGTACCGGGGTGTTAAAGGCACCATAAGTAGAATTTTATTTGGATAAAAGTAAAACTGGTAGCGACATTTTTTGTTTCGCAGATCTTCTTAGTAGATACTTGTTTATTTCCAAGATATTGAATTTCCGTCAAATAGTCGTTATTCTCATTGATTTGGCGCCATTTTTATCCATTTGGCGAGATTTCCTTTGATTTGGTAACATTTAAAAAGTCGCCAAGTTGGTGATATTCCGCCAAATTCGTCGTCAAAATATCACCAAGCGTTATGGATGGAGAAATAATTTATTCTTATAGCAGATAAATGGCTATTGCCGTTCAAATACAAAAGTATTACTCAAAGCATCTCTTTTCATGAATGGAACGAGCTAGGATCCACGAGAATGATGCCACCCAATTTATCGCATGATATTACATATGAAAAGTGAACATGTTTCTCAATATGAAATATTTTTTTTAATTTTATATAATGTTTTGATAATTTTTTGAAAAATGCCCAATATCTCGAGAACGGTTCATGCTAACGTTATAAACTTTATGTTTGATGATTTTTTCAAAATTTCATTCGAAAAGTTAGGGGGGTTCTGAACATTTGATTGCGTAGAAAAACAAAAGGCTTCCAGTATTCCCGGAT
This sequence comes from Amaurobius ferox, assembly GCA_951213105.1. NCBI lineage: Eukaryota > Metazoa > Arthropoda > Arachnida > Araneae > Amaurobiidae > Amaurobius > Amaurobius ferox. Next base: position 34,703,260 of record OX578144.1, on the reverse strand, counting down.
TGTAATTTTTGTACCAAATCCCGTTCTCATTGGTCCATTCGTTCGTCAGTTATGGTTTCCAGAGACTCACTAACAGACACACACACACGCACACATACACACACACATACTTGCACACACACACACACACATACTTGCACACACACACACACACACAGACATACATCCCCTAAAAAATGTGCGATTCATGATCAGGGATGCTTGAAACGTGGTCTCCTGTCGAAAACTCGAATTCGAATTTTCGACCCCGTCACAATACTTTCCTTATACATTATTGTATATAAGGAAAGTATTAAATGGGAAACTAAGGGTTGATATATGCTATGATGAAATATGAAATCTTGAACGACATATCCTATTCAAATCATGAATGGTAGAGAAAAGCCTTATCCCACAGCGTGGAAAATATATTCCTTACCACTGGCAAAATATTTTTACACAGCTAATGTTGTATTTTTGTTTTTGAGTACATGAATGGAATCTTAATCAAGATTTCCTCACGGTATTTGCCCAAAGAAGTAAATTCAATATTTCTATTGTAATTTGTAAAATTTTTGTAAAGAGAAAATAGTGTTTGGAGTTTTGCAAATTTATTATAAGTTTTATTTGGCATCTTAAATAATAAAAACAATGCCTGTGTGTCTGTCTGTGTGTCTTATACACAATAGATTCAGCGCCCGCGCGTCGGTGAGCTACGAAATTTGGCAATAGGAGACCCGGGAGAGTGGAAAGGTGAGGGTGATTTTTAAAATTTGAATTATTTTTTTTTTGTTATTTAATGTTTTATGCAATTCCGACCGTTTTTCCCATTTTTCCCGTTTTTTCTCTACCATCCAGACGTCATAAAAAAAATCTCACCACCGGAAAGAGCAGACAATTGAGAGTAAAAATACATCAATTTCAAATCTCAATTTCAATTTCTAATATCTTATAAAGATTTTAAAACATAAGTCACTTTCGGCTCAAGAAAACAAACTTTGATATTTAAATTCTCGCATCGGAAAACCTTCTCAAAATTTCGACTAATATTTTACATTTTTAGAAAGTTCAAAGTTCTGGCTTTCTTACAAGCCCAATCTGATCAAGAAATAATAGAAAATATCTGCAGGATCGGGATTTTAAAAATTTCCGAATTTCAATTTCTCGGCTATCCGCTTTAAGTAGTTCATCACCGGCCCTTTTCATCCGCAGAAGTTTGTTGCTCTCACAGACGAACTGTCTTTATATGGAGGAGTGAAGGTGGAGGGGACGTCACGGTTCTGAATACGCAATATAAAAGAAATGGAATGTATTTTAAATGACAGAATTAAGAGCTTAGCATATGGTCATTATAAAATTTAAATGATTGAATAATGGTGGATTGAATTGTGGCGATGTATTGATTGCGATGTATTATTGTGGCGTAATGTATTGTTGTATTGTAAAAACTTAATTATGGCGATGTATTAATAGCGGCGATGTATTGTTTGCATCGGGTGGTGGTTAGGACCACAATGTAAAAACTTAATCATTGCCACTGCCCAGTGATAGCCCAGTGGTTAGCGCGCGGGAATTGCACTCGATAGAACCGGGTTCGATTCCCGCCACTGCCCAAATCGTCTCCGTAATTACGCAGAGTACGATATCACGATAAACGTGTGGGTCCGTAAGGCCTTTCGAGAGGTTGGTGGTAGGGGAAAGAGGGTACGGTCCCTGAGGATGCCTCTCCCACTGGGTTCCGTTCTAAATTAGGTGGAAATTGTCGCGGAGGGCAAAGTAGCCCAGTGGTTAGGGCGCGGGAGTTGCACTCAGTAGGCCCGGAATCGATTCCCGCCACAGCCAAAACTGCCGCCATGTTCACGCGGAGTACGATGACGTTAAACATGTGGGTCCGTAAGTCCTTCCAAGAGGTTGGTGGTAAGGGATGGTGGGTAAGGCCCCTGTGGATGCCTCCTCCAATGCTTTCTGGTCTAAATTGTGTGGCACTTCCTGGCCGTCCAAATAGTTATCTTACACCTTTCTGGTAGGTCGCGCCAGCGAATATGCCACGGTCAGAATTTTCAAAGGTAGCGAACAAGCTAGTCGCCAAAGGCGGCTAGCAACAAATAAAATTATAACTGTTCAGTGTATTACGTATTATTTATTGCTTATATACATTTGATTTTTTTTTATTAAGAAGAACATAGATTCGTTATACTAACAGGCAAACCATTGACGAAAAAACTCATGTACTAATCACATGATTTCTTCTTTGTTTAATGACTTTAATTATTAGCACAATATTAGTATTAAAGTTTCAGAGAAAACGTACAAAACTCATCTAACAGCTAAGAGATGGAGGTTATTCTGGCCCAGCATTTTTCGAAGTGTTCTCCACGAAACCCTGGGATTCCATGACAATATTTCAGTAGTTCCGTCATGTGGTAGTTTGTGTAAGTTTTCTAAAAAAATAATAATAAACGGGTAAAGTGTTGAATACACAATTTGGGCCCCAGTGGGCTCTTTCTCATTTTGAGGTTTCGCCATCAAATCACAGTTCAAAAGGGTTCTACGACCAAAAAAGTTTTTAAAAAACACTGATCTAGCCAATCGACCGTGTACAGATTAAAAAACTGTGATGATGGTTGTATTTCTATAATAAAAGTGGATCTTACAAATTATTGCGACAGTTTTATTCTTCTGCTTATTCATATAGGATATAATATAATTCATCGTATCTCTTGTGAATTGAAAACCGTTATAATCGTAGAATTCGCCTTAAATATCAAGACATTGTAAACAGATCTCAGTAAACCACTGCATCGATCGTTCTTGCTAGGACACCATTGTCAAGAGCTAAACATAATATCAGGATAAAGTCATGGATATCCCCCCTGGCCATTATTTGTTCAATCCATTCAGATACTGGTATGGTTCCTGCTGTAGCTCAAAAGGACACTGCAAATTTAATTGACCTTGAATAAATTTGGCACTCTGTTTCCGACATTTTATAATATTATTACGAAATGCTCTTAATATTTCATAATTTAATTCATTAGCATTACGAGGTAAAGCATATGCATTTTTAATTGACTTCGCAAGGTATTTTATTTTAGCATATTATTCTACCTTACATTTAACACTGTTAGCATAATATTATAACACATAAATTGCATGTTCTAGCTGTATGGGACATATTCAATTGATTTATTAAACAATGCTTTATATAAAAGTTATTTAACTCTTCATATCACTTAGAACATTTTATATTGTATAATTTTATAGATTAATTCTGTTGTTGACAACGTCTCAAGAATCAATGGCGTCAAAATTAGTAATATCATTTTTATTATGTAACTTAATTTTGTATTTAACAATTAATTAATATTGTAGGGTTAATTGTGAAGCCCAGCAAAAGTGTACTATTTTTTATTATCAATGAAATATTTTTTATTATAATGAAATATTTTTTATTATAATGAAATATTTTTTATTATAATGAAATAAATCATGCCAATTAAGTATACCTGAATATCCTTTGGTGTCACATTAACCATATGTGAGTAGTCATGCTGTAAAACTTCACACGAATAATGAAGTGTCAACTTTATTGGCTGTCATAATACACATTTATTTTTTCAAAAAAGTGTCTCATGTATCTCACACTACTTTATAGTAAGAATATTTACAACATTATTTGTACATTTGAATATTTTTACATTTATTTGTAGTATTATATAAAATATGTTCAAGAATACTTATACAAAAGGTATAGGGTTAAAATTAAAAATATTATTGTATATTCTTATTCAAAATGTGTTATTCAATCAAAGTACATATTTTCGTTTCTTGTGTAAAAATAAAATATACGTTCTGAACATGAGAAAACAATTTATAATTTTTCAATTCTAAGGTTTATTTTCTCCAAGACCAAATTATTTTTAAAGTAATCCTCTGTCAAAGTATCTAGGGAATTACGAGATTTCAAAACAAGCCGGTGAAGTGTGCTAGCATTGTCATTATTTAAAAAACACAAGATTGCAATTTTATCGGATTTACAATAGATTCAAAACAAGTATAAAAATAATTAGAAATAAATGGATTTTAATGTACCCCTTCGAAAATAGAGTATTTTATACTCTGTATGTTCGAACAGTATTGGAACTGGGAATTTATGTCCAGTAAAGAAATTTATTACAGATATCACACATGTTCATCTTTATGGAATTCCACTTATTGAAACTAGAAAATATGAAGTACTTTCTTCACATAGTGGAATTTTGTTGAGTGCATGAAAAAGAAGAGAAGATAGGAGTGTAGGACAAGCATGAAATGTTAATCAGGAATAAAGTGAAAGTGCCTAAATGAAACCTGACATCACCTGAATTCATCGATTTTATTGAACAACATTTATTGTTCGTATTTAGCGATGCCAAATTAGTAAGTTATGATGTTTCATATAGTAATAAAGCAACCCGGAATTAAAAATTTGGAATTATGACGCTATTTTGAAAAATGCAGAAAATAGGGATCAATTTCGTTGTGATTCTTTTTGAAGGTCGATTTCAGCACTCAAAATGAGTTGGAATTGATACCTTACTCCATAGTGTTGCCAATATAAAATTTTAAACGGAAATTAGACGTCATTTTGAAAAAAAACCTGTTATTTTTAATTAATACTAAGGGACATTTATTTGGGATATCATTATAAATGTGATCCGTTGGGTCAAATTAGCATCCTTACAAACCAGCTTGCTTGCATAATAAAGTACAATATTATATCAGCTACCACTTGGACTATAAACACAAATTCGTCTCAGTATTTCCATTATTACTTTCCTTATATACATAATGTATAAGGAAAGTATTATGACGGGGTCGTAAATTCGAATTCGAGTTTTCAAAGGGAGAGCACGCTTCAAGCATACCTGATTACGAATCAAACATTTTTGAAGTGATGTCTGTGTGTGTGTGTCAAAGTATGTGTGCGCGTGTAAAAGTATATATGTGTGTGTGTCAGTGAGCCTGTGGAGACGATAACTGACGAACGAATGGACCGATTCGAACGAAATTTGGTACAAAATTCACAATCCATAAACACTGGAAGCCTACTGTTTTTATATGCAATCGAATGTTCAGACCCCTCCTAAATTTTCGAGTGAAATTTTAAGAAAATCGTCAAAAAATCCAAACCGCTAATAAAGTTACGCAAATAAACATTTTTCATGTAATTTTTCATAAGAAAACGATTGTTATACATTTTAGAACGCTAACACGAACCGTTCTCGATATATTGCACATTTTTTAAAAATAATATCAAAACATCATATAAAATAAAAAAAAAATTTCCTATTGAGAAACATGTTCACTTTTCATATGTAATACCATGCGATAAATTTGGTGACATCATTCTCGTGGATCTAGCTCGTTCCATTCATGAAAAAAGATGCTTTGAGTAATACTTTTGTATTTGAACGTCAATAGTCATTTATCTGCTGTAAGAATAACTTATTTCTTCGTCCATAATGCTTGGCGAGATTTTAGTGACGAATTTGGTGCACTGTCGCCAACTTGACGACTA